>PVHT021183617.1:18604915-18616205 GCA_004024745.2 Catagonus wagneri | reverse complement strand
ATTCCATGCAAACGGGAATCAAAAGAAAGCCGGAGTAGCAATACTCCTATCAGACAAAATAGACTTTAAATGAAGAACATTTTGAGAGACAAGGAAGGGCACTACATAATGATCAAAGGATCAATCCAAGAAGAAGACACAACTATTTTAAATTATGCACCCAACATAGGATCACCACAATATATAAGGCAACTGCTAACAACCTTAAAAGGAGAAATCAATAATCACACAATCATAGTGGGGGACTTTAACACCCCACATACAGCAATGGACAGGTCATGCAGATAGAAAATCAATAAGGAAACACAGGCCCTGAATGAAGCATTAGATCAGATGGACTTAATAGATATTTAGAGGACATTCCATCCAAAAGCGACAGAATACACATTCTTCTCAAGTGCACATGGAACATTCTCTAAGATTGATCACTTCCTGAGCTACAAATCAAGCCTCAGTAACTTTAAGAAAATTGAAATCATATCACGCATATTCTCTGACCACAATGCTATACGACTGGAAATAAACAACAAGAAAAAAATGGCCAAAAATACAAACAAGTGGAGACTAAACAACACGGTACTAAACAACCAATGGATCACTGAAGAAATCAAAGAGGAAATTAAAAAATACCTAGAAGCAAATGACGACAAAGACAAGATACTCCAAAAACTCTGGGAGGCAGCAAAAGCAGTTCTAAGAGGAAAGTATATAGCAAAACAAGCCTACCTCAGGAAACAAGAAAAAGCTCACATAAACAACCTAACTTTACATCTGAAGCAGCTAGAGAGGGAAGAAGCCAGGTCATGGAAACAACCTAAATGCCCATCGACAGAGGAGTGGATAGGGAAGATATGGTACATGCACACAATGGAATATTACTCAGCCATTAAAAGGAACAAAATAACAACATTTACAGCAACATGGATGGACCTGGAAATTATCATACGAAGTGAAACCAGTCAGACAATTAGACTGCAACACCCAATGCTACTGCTTACATGTGGAAACTGAAGAGACAAAATGAACTTCTTTGAAGAACAGACAATGACTCACAGATTTTGAAAAACCTTGGTTTTTCAAATACGACAATCTGGGGGTTGGGGGGATGCACTGTGGGTTTGGGACACAAAATCTATCACATCGACTTGTGATGATTTTTGTTCACCTATAATTGAAATAAAATTCATTCTTATAAAAAAAAAGAAAAGAAAAAAATAAATAAAATAGAGATCTGTCTCCCCAACTATGTGGACTTCAGATGTCTAACAGAAGCCAACTGAAAAAAAAAAGCATAGTTTCTATTTTATTTTTGCTTTTAAGTGTGGTTTGAAGACCTGGGATGATTAATTTTAAATGAGTAAGAAAATGATCCCAATTACACAAGTACACTTTGCTAAGCAACCAGGATACTGTTGCTTAACTCATTAAACTTTAACTAATAATCTCATTGGTTAAGAATGAATAGAATAACCATTAATGATATAATATAGTTAATAAATATAATATGAGTCCTAAAGATTAATATGATTTCTTAAAATAAGTTCCACATAATAAGAGATACATAATTTACAGCCTCTGAAAAAAGTGTGTTCATATGAAAACAGCAAAATAATTCCAGGGGTATATGTTTTATCTGACAACAAATAAATTTATGGAATCAGTTAACCCCAAGGAAAGATCATTCTTTTAAGGCTTCTGCCTTGAAATATGAGAAATAGGAGAAACATATAAGGGGAAAAAATACATGTTTTATAATTAATATTATTAATGCCTAGAATTTTCTCTAAAGAATACCTACAGTAAACATAGGAATGAATTAAGTCATTCTGGAAAGGATAAAATATTTCATGAAGCATTTATTATTCAAGATGCCCCGTCATTGAATGACATTTAAAAATGACAAACAGAATACTCCCTCCTGACTTTGTGAACTTGTGTGTGTAGAATATCCTCTCCTTTTTTTCCACAAGTCTGAATCCTACCCATTCCTAAAGGTTCGTCTCAAATTCTACCTTTTGCTGATAAACATAATCTGTATTGACATCTTCCCTCCATAATCCCCCCAATCCTATATGAGAACATTGTTACGTAAAGTTTTATCACCAAATATTTATTAACCATTTATTTTATGGTATTTTACGGTAAACAAGAGAGAAAAGGCTTCTGACTGTAGGGAAGTTTCATTCTGATGGTGACACCTAACAAGCAATCAGGTGAGCTCTTAGAGACCATGGCTTGGAGTTCAGATTTTATTTGAAAGGCAATGAAATCTAATGGAGGTTGTTAAACCCATGAGAGAAGCTATGTTTTTAACATTTCTCTCCTGCCCTTATCCTTTTGCTCTTCTTCTTCCTCTCGTCCTCCTTCCCACTCTCTCTTTCTGACTATTATGTGCAAAGTAGAGTATAAGGAAATCAAGAATGGAAACATCTTGCTGGCCTAGATGTTTGGATTTGGTGTTCTCATTGCTGTGGCTTGGGTTCAACCACTGGCCTGGGCAACTTTTGCATGAAGAAGGTGTGCAAGAAAAAAAAAAAAAACTGGAAACAGACCAAGTAGGAGGTGAGAAGCTATTATCTGTCACCTAGGCTGCTGGTCTCAATAAGAAATGATAGTGACTAGGACAACAGTGGTGTGATGGAGATGGAAAGAAATGGACTCAGTAAGAGTTTGTTTTAGAGGCACAGGTGGCAGAACCAGATGATGGACTGAGGGATGAGGGAGTGGGAAAAATCAAAGATAACTGAGCAGATGATTTCAAGCCAGTGTCCCTTCCCAAAATGGCAGAGATGAGAGGAGGTAGGGTAGGGTCATAAGGAATAGGCAGAGCCTTGTAAGCCATGGTAAAGAATCCTTTAAGCACAAGAATGACATTTTAGTGGAATCTAAAATATGGCACAAATGAACCTATCTACAAAATGAAAACAGACTCACAGACATAGAGAACAGACTTGTGGTTGTCAAGGAGGAAGGAGGAAGAGGGAGGGAATGGGATGGACAGTGATTGTGGGGTTAATAAATGAAAACTATTACATTTAGAATGGATAAGCAATGAGGTCCTACTGTACAGCACAGGAAACTATATTCAATTTCTTAGGATCGAACATGATGGAAGATAGTATAAGAAAAAGTCGTACAGGAGTTCCTTTCGTGGCTCAGTGGTTAATGAATCCAACTAAGAACCATGAGGTTGCGGGTTCGATCCCTGGCCTTGCTCAGTGGGTTAAGGATCTGGCGTTGCTGTGAGCTGTGGTATAGGTTGCAGACGCGGCTCGGATCCCGCATTGCTGTGGCTGTGGCATAGGCTGGCAGCTACAGCTCCTGTTAGACCCCTAGCCTGGGTACCTCCATATGCCATGAGTGCAGCTCTAGATAAAAAGGCGAAAGACAAAAAAAAAAAGAAGAAAAATTCATACATATATATGTATATATGACTGGGTACTACACTGTATAGAAGAAATTGGCACCACACTGTAAATCAACTATATTTTAATAATAAATAATAGATAAAAACATGGTTTTGAATTTGCAAACTACAGACCTCTTCCAGTGTGCCTCAATTCTGAGAATTCATTCACCAATAAAATAAAATATAGTTACAAACATAAAACTTTTAAAAAAAAGAATAACACTTGTATTTCACACTTAAGAAAAGAGCACTCTGCAGGCTGTGTGGCAAGGGAAAGTGTAATGAGGGCTTTTCATCAAATTAAGCTTCCTTGATTGCAAAATATGAACTGTGAAAACTAAGAATGGAAAAACTAATAATTCATTCACTCGACAAAATAATTTTTGACTTCTGCTATATGTCAGATACTAGTCTCAATAATGGTAAAAAATGGTGACAAGAGCAGATAAAAAAAGTCCTGCCCTTACAGAATTTGCCGAGGAGACCACTTGCCAAACACACAATCTAGATGAATGATTCTATTCAATAACGGTAAACTTCATTGACAGATGAGGAAATAGGACCACAGAGGATAAAAATTTGCCCATGTCTCACAACAGAGGTGAAGTTAGGATTCAAAGCAAGGAATTCCAGGGCATTAATCCTTCTACTCCACCACGCTGCCTATCATACCTTGTAAAATCCCAGTAAACTGAACTTAGGCATGTATATCAAAGTTCCATCAAATTAGTGTTTTCATTTTCTTTGGATAAATACCCAAGAGAGAATTGCTAGATTATATGGTAGTTCTATTTTTAATTTTTTGAGGAAACTCTACACTGTTTTCCATAGTGGTTGCACCAATTTACATTCCCACCAACAGTACACAAGGTTTCCCTTTTCTCAACATCTTCATTAACACTTGTTATTTGTCTCCTTTTTGATAGTCATCCTGACAAATGTGAGATGGTATCTAATTGCGGTTTTGGTTTGAATTTCCCTCAGTGATGCTGAGCAAATTTCAGGTGCCTTTTGGTCATCTCTATGTGTTACTTGGGGAAAAAAGTGCCTAAACAGGTCCTATGCCCATGTTCTAATTGATTTTTTATTTTGAGTTTTTAACGTTTTGGATATTAACCCTTTATCAGATATTTTATTTCAAATATCTTCTTCCACTTAGGTGGTTGCCTTTCCACTTCATTGATGGTTTCCTTTGCTATGCAAAGGCTTTTTAATTTGATGTTGTCCCATTTGTTAAGTTTTGTTTTGGTTTTCTTTGTGTGAGGAGATAGATCCAAAAATAATACTGCCAAGATCAATGTCAAAGAGTATACTGCCTATTTTTTTCTAGAAATTTTATAGTGTCAGGTTTTACATTTAAGTTTTTAATCCATTTTGAGTTTGTATATGGTGTAAGAGGAAGTGGCCTAGTTTCATTCTTTAGCATGTAGCTTTTCGATTTTCCCAGTACCATTTATTGAAAAGATTTTTTCCTCATTGTGTACATTTGAACTCTTTGCTATAAATTAATTGATCATATAAATGTAGGGTGTGCTATTTCTTTCCATCGATCTGTGTTTGGTTTTGTGCGAGTACCATACAGTTTTGATCACTATAGATTTGCAGTATAGTTTGAAATCAGGGAGCATGCATCTTTCAATTTTTTTCTTTCTTAAGACTGTTTGGCTATTCATGTTTTTTTGTTGTTCCATACAAATTTTAGGACAATTATGTGAAAAATGCCACCAGTATTTTGACAGGCACTGCATTGAATCTATAGATTACTTTGGGTAGTATGAACATTTTTAATGATATAAATTCTTCTTATCCATGAACATGGTATACCCTTCCATTTATTTGTGTCATCTTCACTCTCTTTCGTCAGTGTCACATAGCCTTCAGAGTAAAAGTCTTCCAGTTCCTTGATTAAACTTAGTCCTAGATTATTTTTTCTTTTTGATACAATTCTAAATAAAACTTTTAATTTCTCTGAGAGTTCAGTATTAGTGTATAAAATCCTGCAGATTTATGTATAATGACTTATCCTGCAATTTTATTGAATTCATTAATTATAATAGCTTTTTGATGGAGTCATTAGGTTTTTATATATATAACATCATGTAATCAGCAAATAGTGACAGTTTTACTTCTTTTCCAATCTGGATGCCTTTTATCTTATGTGTCCAATACTATGGCTAGGATTTGCAATACTATGTTGAATAAAAGTGGTGAAGGTGGGCATTCTTGGCTTATTCCTGATATTAAAGAAAATGTTTTCAACTTTTCACTGTTGAGGATAAAGTTAGCTCTGGGATTGTCAAATGTGACTTTTATTATGTGAACGTATGTTTCCTCTACCCTCACACTGTTCAGAGTTTGTATCAGAAATGGATGTTGAATCTTGTCAAATGCTTGTTCTGCATTTATTGAGATGATCGTAGGATTTTTAGCCTTTTGTTACTGTAATTTATCACATGGATTGATTTGTGGATATTGAACAAACTTGCATCCCAGGGACATATTCCACTTGATTATGGTACATGATCCCTTTCATGTATTGTTGAATTTGGTTCACTAATATTCTGTCGAGGATTTTTGCATCTCTGTTCATCAGTGACATTGGCCTTTCTTTTTTGTAGTGTATTTATCAGATTTAATTATCAGAGTAATGCTGACTGCCCAGAATGAATCTGGAAGCATGCTTTCCTCTTTAATTTTTTTGAATAGTTTGAGGAAAGCAGACATTAACTTTTCTTTAAATGTTTGGTAGAATTCGTGTGTGAAGAAATCTGGCCCAGGACTTTTGTTTATTTTGAGTTTTCTTATTACTGACTCAGTTTTATTACCTGTAATCAGTCTGTTTATATTTTCTATTTCTTCCTGATTCAGTCTTGGAAGATGGTATGTTTCTAGGAATTTATCCATTTCTTATAGGTTGCTCACTATTCACACAGAGGATCAGAAGCTCTTATGATCCTCTGTGCTTCAGTGTGGTTGGCTGTAATTCTTTCACTTTTCATTTTATCTGGACTTTTTTCCTTGATGAATCTAACTAAAGGTTTATCAATTTCATTTATCTTTTCAGTGAAAAAGCTCTTTCATTGATCTTTCTTATTGGTTTTTTAGTTTCTATATCACTTATTTCTGCTCTGATCTTTATTACTTCTTTCCTTCTGCTAACTCTTGGCTTTGTTTTTCTTTTTCTGGTTCCTTTGGGTATAATGTTAGACTTTTTATTTGAGATTTATCTTGTTTCCAGATGTAGTCCTATATTGCTACAAACTTCCCTAAAAAAACTACTTTGACTGTGTCCCATAGATATTACAGTGCTGTATTTCCATTTTCATTTGTCTCCAAGTATTTTTTAATTTTCTCTTTGACTTTACTCATTGACCCATTGGTTGTTTAATATATGTTGTTTAACCTCCAGGCATTTGTGCTTTTTCCAGTTTTCTTCTTGTAATTGATTTCCAGTTGTGTAAAGTTATGGTCAGAGAAGATGCTTGATATGATCTCAATCTTCTTTAATTTGAGACTTGTTTTGTGGATTCACATGTGATCCATTCTGGAAAATGTTTCTGTGTGCAAAAAGAATGCATGTTCTGTTGTTTGGGGGTAGAATGTTCCATAAAGTCCATCCGGACTAATGTGCAATTAAAGGCCAATGATTTTAGACCTGGATGATGTATTCATTGATATAAGTAGCAAGTTAAGGTCCTTTACTACTTTTTATATTACTATCAACATCTCACTTGATATCTCTAAATATTTATCTATTTAGGTACTCCTATGTGGGGTCCATAGATATTTACAATTGTTAAATCATCCTCTTGGATCGATTCCTTGATCATTACATAATGTCCTACTTTATTCCATTAGAGCCTTTGTTAGTGACTTTACATGTGGCTGATCCACTACATCTACTACATGTTTGCATTCACCAGTGGAATTTTCTTTTTCATAATCTTCTGCATTTCTAGTTATGGCCTTTTCTTTTACATTTAAAGAACTCCACTTAGCAATTCCTATAAGGCTGCTTAGAAGCAATGCTTATAAGGCTTTCTTTAGCTTTTGCTTGTCTGGAAAACTCTTTCACTCTCCTTAAATTCTGATTGATAAACTTGGTGATCTTGGTTACAGTTTTCCTGGTTACAGTTTTTTTTTTTTTTTTTCATCATGCCAGTCCCTTTGGCCTGTAAAGCTTCAGCTAAAAAAAAAAAAAAAATCAGCTAATACAGTCTTATGATGGTTCCTTTGTGACTAGTTATTTCTCTAGTTGCTTTTAAAATTTTCTCTTTAACTTCTGCCATTTTAATTACAATGTGTCTTGGTGTGGATCTCTTTTGGTTCATCTTGTTTGGAAGTCTGTGCTTCCTGGCCTTGGTTGTCTGTTCCCTTTACTGGATTAAAGTTTTTTTCAGTCATATTTCTTCAAATATGTTTACTGGAACTTTCTCTCTTCTCCTCCTGGACCCCTAAAATGTAAATATTGGCATGCCTGATGCTGTCCCAGAGGTTCCTTAAACTATAGTCATTTTTAAAAATTCTTTTTATTTCTGATTGGGTGATTTCCACTACGCTCTCTTCAAGATTGCTGATCCATTTTTCTCCATCCTCTAATCTTCTATTAATTACCTCTAGTGTATTTTAAATTTCAGCAATTGCATTCTTCAGTTATGACTGGTTCTTTTTTATATTTCCTATATTTATATTTTTGTTGAGGTTATCACTGTAGTCATCCATTCTTCTTAGTTTGGTGAGCATCTTTAGAACTAACTTTCAATTCCTTATTTGGTAAAGTGTTCATCTCTATTTCATTTAATTCTTTTTCAGATGTTTTTTTCTTATTCTTTCATTTGGAACATTTTCCACTGTCTTTTTTTTTTTTTTTTTTTTTTTTTTTTTTTTTTTTTTTTTTTTTTTTTTTTTTTTTTTTTTTTTGTCTTTTTGCCTTTATCTAGAGCCGCACCTGTGGCATATGGAGGTTCCCAGGCTAAGGGTCTAACAGGAGCTGTAGTTGCTGGCCTTCACCACAGCCACAGCAACACAGGATCTGAGCCACGTCTGCAACCTACACCATAGCTCACGGCAACGCCAGATCCTTAACCCACCGAGCAAGGCCAGGTATCGAATCCGCAACCTCACGGTTCTTGGTCGGATTCGTTAACCACTGAGAAATGAAGGTAACTCCTCCACTGTCTTCTAAATTTGCCTGTCTCTCTGTATTTGTTTTGATGTATAAGTTGTATCAGCTACATCTCCCAGTATAAAACATGGCCTTATTTAGAAAGTGTCCTGTGATGTCCAGTGGCAAAATCTTCCCTAGCAACCAGAGCCAGATATCCCAGGAGCATCACCCATGTGAGCCATATCTATCCTCTTTTTGTAGTTGAGCTGTGGTTATTGCAGGTCCACTGTTAGTAGGACTGGCTCCCAATGTGACTGGCTGAGAGGATCAGCTGCAACAGTTGCAGGTGCACTGGTGGTGCAGAACTGCTCCCCTCCCCAGAGTAGAAGCTGCTTTGGAGGGGCCTTGGCAAAAGCCAAGTCCACTTGCTGGGTGGGACAGGTTAAAAGTGACTTTGGAGAATCTAGCCAGGGTGGAACAAGGCATGTGGTGTCGGTTAGGTTGATTGAGAGTGATAGAAATTGTGCCTGCCAGCACCTGGCCAGCTATGTGGGAGAAGCGTTTTAAAAAATTGCACCTGCCAGCACTTTTATCTCCAGAGAAAGTTCCACCATATCCCTGACCCTCCAATATACACCTTAATACTAACATTAGTCAGTGAATCTTCTTTTCTCATGACCTGGCTGCTTTCCAAGCTGCTTCCTCTGTATGGGGACTTGGCGTGAGGAAGCCTGTGTGTGGGCCCTTCAAGAGCAGATTCTGGATATCTCATGGTCTTCTGACTCTGCCAGACATAAACCCTGCTGGTTTTCAAAGCCAGATGTTATCTTATACCCAGTACAGGTCCCTCAGGCTGGGGAGCCCAACATGGGGCTTGGACTTCTCACTCCTCAGAGTGAACATCTGTGATTGTGGAAGCTCTGTCACTGGTGGATCACCACTCTAGGTGTGTGAGTTCTGACTAGACTGCATTTCTGTCCCTCCTATCCATCTCAGTGTGGTCTTTTCTTTAAATCCTTGGTTGTAGAAAATCTGTTCTGCTTACCTTTAGGTCATTCTCAGAGATGCAGTTACAGTTTTGTGTCTATGGGAGGAAGTGAGCTCAGGAGCTTCCTACTCCACCATCTGGATACAGACTCTCTAAAAACTCCCTATTTTAAAACCTGCTAATTAGCAAACTTAATTCCATCTGTTATCTCAATTATCCTTTGCCATGTAATAAACATATTTCACGTTCTGTGAATTAGGCTGTGGATCTTTGGAAGGCCATTATTCTGTCCACTACATCCTTGTCTTTAGTACCAGCTATTATAAACAAATGTGAATTATTTTATGTCTATCATATAATGACTATTATATTATTCCTATTATGAACTGTAATTAAGAAATTCATACTCAAATATAAAACTCAGATGTACTAATTAGTTCATTGCAAGTGTCTGGTAATTTTATTGCTCTGGTTCTTTTAGATTATACTGATTCTATAAATTATTAAATTTTACATTGTTTTTTATTTATAGGAAACACCTTTTTTATATATGCTCAAATTCTAATAACTCTATAACCTCCATCATGCATAGACCTTCAGTCACCATTTTTTACATGACATGGGGCCTACAATTACAGTTGGAGGTGTTTACAATTTGGAATAAACATAGTCACTTCCTTTCTCTGTAGCTGATAATACACCATTTGTGCTTAGCAGTTGTGCATGGCATTCTTCCACTCACCACATGGATTGCTTAGCAGACAAAGTTGGTCATTGGGAAAAATAAATAAATCCAAATAAACTAAGGCTGAGGAGCAGAAGGAAAATAATCCCTAGAGTCTCAATGGCCTTAAATGTCTGATTCCAATTCTTCCCAACACCATGTTATATTCTTTACTTTGGTCTCCACAAGGCACCCTTTAATAAATACCAGACATTTTTATTTCTAAACTATTTCAGGTTGTTTTCTGTTGTTTAGAACTTAAATTACCATCTCCTACCACTATGAAAGTACAGAAAACTTGTTTGCCCCCATAGACCACAAAACTATATAGTGCTTTCCCCAGCAGCTTACTCTTTCTCTAAACCATACAATGTAGGGTGTGGGGTGTGTATATGTCCTCATGTAATGCCAGGTTACATGATTAATAACAAAAAGCAATGAAAACAAATGCATGTACCTCACGGACACAGTTGAAAAGTGGCTTCTCTGTACATCTTTTCTCCTACCCTCCAGGCTGCAAGTCTCCACTCTCAGCTACATCTATAATAGGATGGAGTTTAAAGGTTGCCTGTGGCAGACTACTTGGCTTTAGCTTCTGGAATCTTTGTCGTGGCCAGTGCTGTCACAGGAGCATTATACTCCAGCACCGTCATTCCTTTATTCACTTTTATATACTGCATATGCACTAGTCTATCTCCATTGAAAATCCAAAATCATTTAAAGTACCAGCTTTTACTCAAATCTGAAAACTTCCCATGACAAATTTGTATCTTTAAAGTAACAAACAGAAACATTAGGAGTTATCTGCATGGCTCAGCCAACCCAACTAGGATGCATGAGGATGTGGGTTCGATTCCTGCCTGGCTCAGTGGGTTAAGGATCCGGCATTGCCGTGAGCTGTGGTGTAGGTTGCAGATGCAGCTCGGATCCCACATTGTTGTGGCTGTGGTGTAGGCCAGAAGCTACAGCTCCAATTTGACCCCTAGCCTGAGAATCTCCATATGCCGTGGGTGCAGCCCTAAAATAGCAAAAAAAAAAAAAAAAAAAAAAAAAAAAAAAAAA
>PVHT021183617.1:18593176-18604815 GCA_004024745.2 Catagonus wagneri | reverse complement strand
CAGCTACAGCTCCAATTTGACCCCTAGCCTGAGAATCTCCATATGCCGTGGGTGCAGCCCTAAAATAGCAAAAAAAAAAAAAAAAGAAAAAAAGAAAAGAAAAGAAAAAGAAAAAGAAACTAGAAACATTACTTTGAAGGAAAAAACTAAGAGTAAAGGAGTGGTACCATAACTTTTTAAACTATTAATATAAAATGAAGGGCAAAAAGGAATGAAATTAAGGTCTCAATAAACAGCAAGGTTGCCTGGCAGCAACTTTACCTGTAACTTTTCAAAGCCTCCTTGTGGAAGTTTCCAAGATAAATATATTGTATCTTCTTCTTGCCCTAAAATCAGCAAATCTGATGGTGGGTCTGGATCTAGAACAATGAAATAAGACAATGAAATTATATCTTTTAAAAATGTTTCTATTGTCATGTTATCTATACTGAAATGATAACCTTGACTGTCATGCTCTGGAAGAGAGACAGAATACATAGGTTTTTCTAGTCAGTTTTAGTACTGTGTGATCTTGTGCACGCTATGTACCCTGAGTCTCAGTCTCCCCATCTCTACCATGGAAAGAAAAAAACAATTTTTAATTACTTTTCCATAGCAAAATTATATGAAGTATGTATCTTCATATTTATCTTTCTCATAGCAAAAATTTTAACATAATTTTATATACTGCATAAATTAAAAAATTCTAGCTTCCTTCTTTATGTTTCCAAATGGCTTTTCCCTTTAAAGATTTTATCTGATAAGATCCTAGAAACTTAATTTTTAAATCAGTAGCATCTCTTTATTTCTAATTTATATTTCAAAATGAAATGCATTTCTCCTTAACTAAAAGAAATGTAATATTAAAATTTTATTGGAATAATCTCATCTCTAAAATTCAAATTTTCTATGAGATTTTTTTGTCCTTACATATATATATTGATTTATGTTTATTAGAAAGCAATCCAGTGGTAGATTTAAACCTGAGTCACTGATTCACAAATCTTTTTATTCTATTTTTCCTTTGATGCATATTCTGTTTCAAATGGAATTAATTCACTATTCCCCCATATTCTCATAATATATTTCAGATTTATTTTGTATATTTATTAATTTTCCATCTACTTCTAAATGGATTTGAGATAACTTTCAAAGAAAGGAAGGTACAAAAGGACTAAAAGTTATTAACATACAGCTGAAGACAAAACTCAAATTGTAAAGTGGAAAGAGTAGGGGAAAAAAAATTGTCAGGTTAGGGAAAACACAGCCGAAGCAGCAACCTCTTAAAATATAGGAAGTACTACTAAACCCAGGGTAGAAATTAGAAGCCTGAGGTCCAAATAGAATAATGATTTGTACAAAGCCATAGGGCCAAGAATGAATAGAATCAGTCCTTCCTGTAACATTGTGACTTTGCTACTAAAGCAGAGTGGTTACAAGAACAGAATTTGAGGTCAAGGAAATGTGGGTTCAAATCTCTGCCATCTTATATGCTACTGAAATTCCCTAAGCCTCACTTTCCTCATTTGTAGAAAAAAAATATATGTATCTCATTATGATTGATAGAAAGTCATCAAGAATAAAGTAAGGAAATGCAAAGTGCCTAACAAAGAACAAGCACTCAATGCAATAATAACAACAGCGATGATAAAGATGGTGTTGTTGATGGTGATGATGACAATCATAACACAACCAAATCTAAGAAGCAATCTAAGCTTTCACCTATGCAAAATAATGAACTATTATTTTTTTTTAATAATGAAGCCTTTTCTCCTCTATTACTGATGTTTCTCAGGATGATCTTTAATGAGAGGCAGCAGTGTGTCTTATCAGTTTAGAGTTAGATACCTGGATTAAATCTCACCCAGTAATGAGCTATGAATGTCTCTGAGCCTTAACCTATGTTTTAGGTAACCTGGGGAGACTCAAGGCAATAACTTAAGCACCTAGTACCTGCTGATGGATAATAAGTGCTCACAGTTTTTAGTTTATTTCCCAGGAACTGATTTAACTGTTGCTGCATTTTCCAGGGCTTTCCCTTCCTCCACACTGCTCATCCTGAGATGAAGCCTCCTCTCACAGTGATAGGGCATTGGTACTCAAACACACATTCATGTGACTGTGCCCCATGAGTAACAGGGCTCTTTGGAACATCTGCATATATGTCAATGATGGTAAAGATCAAGAGAGGCAAACTGAACCCAAGTTATGCAAGTGAAAGACAGTGTCACCTACTTCTTCATATTCTAAAGTCTTTTTCATAAAATGTTAATAGATATAGTCAAAATATTAGAAAAATTTTGAATATTTCATGATAACAATAAACAAACAATTAAGGTTTTAGAGTACTTTGCACTTTCACAAAGTTTTGCATCTGATTTTAGTAACAAGATTTTATACCTAGGCAGGAATAATTATTATCAGTTTTTAAGAGAGAACGTCATAGTTTTGCCCAAGGTCACACAACCAATAAATGTTAGAGAAAGGAATATAATTCAAGCATTCACCATGTAAATGATGTATTCCTTTTCTTCAAGCATGTCATAAACCACTTCTACATTAATTCACTGTTAATTAGATATTGGCTTTAAACACAACTATTTACCTTATTTTTACCCATGAAAAGGTAATTAATTATAAAGTGAACTTACAAGTGCTAACCAGGAGGACAGTAGGATGGCTTCTCTTTAGTCCCTTGGTGGTAATAATGCTAATTAAAAAGTCAGTCCCTGGAGAAAGGCGGTTAAATGTGAATGTCCTACACATGAAAGAAAAGTCATAAATTACGATATTTAGCTCAGAAACATTTAGAAAACTACATCTTCTTGCACTACCTGCAAAAAGAATTTTATTATAGTTTTGGTTTTTAATTATCTATCATGGAAACAATCTGTTATGCTTAAAAACAAACAGTTATTTAGAAATTACAGCTTCTTACCTGGAAAATTTTAAGTCAAAAAAGTGTGTATGTCATACACACAAGCAAGATGGTATGCTGAATTAATTCATTACTATTTGCATAAATAACTCGATACTCTACATCAGATTTAGTTATCCCAGTCACACTGGGTTTCAAAATGTTGTCTTGCGAAGTTTTCTAATTTCTATTTATATTAAACCACTAACATAGCTTTCTAAAAACACATACAAAATGTGAAATTTGTGTTTCACATAACCTGGGATAATTTCTTTTCAATATTTTCATACCTTTTTGTAGAAGGCAGGATTTCTTCTTTCACTGAGGTTTCGCTGGATATTGAAATAATGTATCCGTCCAGAAGACTTCTGGCTGAAGGCCAGCTAACTGTTACTGCATTTGAGTTTCTGCTATGGTTCCTAAATTCAACTGCACTTGGGGCTGTATCATTTAAAACATACACATAAAATAACATTTTATACCACAAAAAGCACCTGTTTTAAAACATCCCTGAAACACTCTCAAGATTTTTTTAACTTCTGCAAAGTCTGAGGGTAACCAAGACATTCTTTTCTTCTTCCTGGTACACAGATAAGAGAAGTTAAGAAAGAATTCAAAGAAAAAAAAAATCAGCAAGAGTCCTTTTAAACTTTGAAATAAACCCAATATGTACCCCAGTAGTGTTATAATCAATATTCCCCTTGCCTCTATAAGGTAGAAAGAGATGATATCTTGTTTTTGGGGAACCTTCAACTTCAGAAATATTTTATGATTTTTAGGACTCATTCTAATTAAATACCAAAAAGTGACAATGTTAATCAGCAGGAAAGTTAACTGAGATCTATATATGAAATGCTTCCCTTATTTTCTGAAGAAAAATGTTACTGTATAATACATATATTGTTTCCCCTTTAAAATTCTGCCATGTAAAAAGAAAGGAATAAAATTGCCAAGATAGTTTCACTCAATTCCATTCTTTGTTATTACAGTAAAATAATACCAGACATGACCAGTTTTTAAATACATAAATCGATATTCCCATACCACCAGTGTCAAGGATAAGTAAAATAGTTATTTTAGTAGGATAGGTGACAATTTTACTTCACTTAAATTTGATAACTATACATTTTGCATACACTCTTCCCAATCATCCTTTATTTCATGTGACTACCATGCAATAAATAACCATCTGCCACAGGGAGTAAATTGCTAACACTGGGGAAATGGCACTTCATGGTCTGTTTAACTGAACAATGGAAAAATTAAACCACAAATGGAGAATCTGGCCAGAACCCAGACAGTTAGCAACTCTATTGCCCAGAAATACACACAACAAAGGAGGCTGTGCTAATTCACAGAAGAGGAAATAGAAAGAGATGAGGCAATACTGTCTGCCCATAAAGAAAACTTAGGAAGAATGAACTAGTGCTCAATCTTCCCTATAAGAACCAAATCAATATTTAAACATTGAAATTTATATAATGTTATAAATCAATGATACTTCAATAAATACATTAAGTATTTTTAAAAAGAAAGAAAATAATATATAAAATCAATGCATATTTATGGAATCTTGATTAACAATGAAATATTTTAGAAAGTTGGAAACCTAAAAAAAATATACTTGAAAAATGAATAATACCCAAAGTGCTTAGACAGGCTGTACCTGTCTGTATTTCTTTTATGTAGGGAGTACTGCCTTTAAAACCTTCTTTTTCAGTGCGAATTGCAAAGGTGTATATGGTGGCAGGATCCAGGTTAGAGAACATTGCTGCTTCTTGAAAAACCTTCTGGACCTATCAATACAAAATAATAATTTACCAAGTGTTCATTTTAGAAATGTTCCACAATCAAATACAAGCAAAAAAAAAAAAAAAAGGTTGAGGGTTATTTAGTTTCACTATTATCTGATGTGAGAAAACAGTAATACTGGCTTCAGTGTAAAAGCTGAATTCCTCTGAGAGCCCCTTATAACATACCATGAAAGCAGCAGCACAGTTTATGCACGTGATTTCATAATACTGAAAATTCCCATCAGCTCGATTCCAGAGGATTTCTATGGAAGAGTCTGTAACTTTGCCTTCACGAATATTTGATGGTGCTTCCAAACCTACCCAAAACACATAAAACACTTAAATTCCTCTTGGATGGGTTTTCTAACTGAGTTTTTCTTTTATTTATCCCTTTAAAGGTAATAAAAGGCACAATATCATAACAAAAAGAAGAGAGCTTATTAATGAATTATTTCTATTCTGATTAAAAATAGTTGTTTACACATACAATAGTTTTTATAAAATGATAATCAATTACAATACTCAGCATTATCGTAAATACCCTTGCATGCAGCTAACATTGATGTTGTAGCAAAAACTGCATAAGAGCAAATTCACAGGAGCAAATGCACAATATTCAAAGGAGGAAAAAGACATTAAATTTTTCTGAAATTATTAGCACAAGCTGAAAAAACAACAAAGAGAAATATGATGTGTAAACAAAGTTAAAGAATCCCTTTATATCAAATATTGGCTGAAGTTAAAAATGAATTTTATCTGATGTGTTTCAGTGCTTTCCTAGTTTTTTGGTTTGGCCTCATTCCCAGCATGTGAACATTCCCAGGCCAGGGACTGAACCTGTGCTGCAGTTACAGACTGCATCATAGCTGTAGTAATACCAGATCTTTAACCAACTGCACTACAAGGGAACATCCTAGTTTTCCAAGTTTAAAGATCTCATCTAGCATAAAAAAAATTATTTCAGAAAAAGTGAAAAAGTCTTATATTATGAAAACTTCATAATATGAGAGGCAAAGAATACAAATGTAAAAACTACATAAAATTAAAAGTGAAAATAAAACATACTGATTAAAAATACATTAAAATGCTCCTGGAATTAGGAAATTTGTAACATCAGTTTGAAATTATTTTATAGAAAATTGAGTTTTAACAGTAATGGAAGAACTACCATTTAGGGGAAAGAAGACACACGGTGGTATAATTATATATGTGAAGATATAGTCAGGAAAAACAAATCATGAAGAATCTGGACATGCTATAGTCAGAAATGTAATGCTTTTAAGACTCCATGTGATTTTTGCACGGCATGCATTACTCTTTGCCATTCCTTTGTATATCAACTGGATAGATACCTTAGATAAATTCAAGTACCCAAACGTTCAAAATTAGCGTTTGAAGAATTTTTGAGTGACCTAAAGTTAAAATCAATATGAATCTCAAAATTTGAGTGTTGGTATGAAAAAATATTACACATATTATTTAAAATATTCAAAGAGAAAATATGCACTAGTTGTTTCCAAACAAATGGCAGCAGGGGGAGAGCAAACACACACCTAGATCATGTGTCTTGACAGACATTAACTGGGCCCCTAGACTCAAAAAACAAGACCTACTTCTCCTAAGGTGACTAAAAATTACTCACAATCCTCACTCTTGGATTAAGTCACTTGAAAGTTCTGATTAACATACAAGTCTAGTTTTTTGTTAATAGATAAGAAAAATTAATGACTTCTCCATTTTAAACAAGGTTAGTTGTACCTGTATACTTGGGCAATTAAAGATCACACTTAGTTACGAGGTTTTTGCAATTGTATTAAAGGATCTTTGAAAACATTTGCATTAAAGTGCATGTAGACTACAAATTTGAAATTTCACACAAAATCAAACTCAAGAAGCAGCTTAGGCAAGTGCTAAAATACTTACATGTTTTTACTGTAGTCACAGAATACATAGTACTTAATTTAGTTCCACTGATGGTGGAAACAAGGAAATTATATTCTGTGCCTGGGGTTAAATTGTCAACAGTTATTTTACTGTCATGTTTTAAAGGCCTGGTTACATTTGGTCCTCCTTCAATGGCAATATGTATGCCATCAAACACTCCAATATCAGGCATCTGAACAAATAAGATTACAGAGGTACTATGACTTTCATAAGGGATAACAATCTGAACTGGTTTGGGCTCTGAAAGACAAAAGGAGATATTTATAATTAGCATTTTCTTAGAACGTTAAGCATATTTCTCTATATTATATCTAGCATATTGTAGAATTTGTGAAAAAAATTTGAGTGCTTATGCATTAAACTTATGTCTACCAGGTCAGCACTGGTCAGAGAAATAAAAGCGAACATTCCAAAACACCATATTTACATATGTATTGGAAGAACCTAATTAATTCTCATTTTTTTATTCTTATTAATCATGTGAAAAAATAAAAGTCTGAGATTTTTCCAACTTTTTACCTTTTTAATCCATTTATTAAGAAAATACTTTTGATTTCTGGGGGGGAGCTCGGCAAGATGGCAGAGGAGTAAGAGGTCGCACTCACCCTCTCCCACAAATACATCAAAAAACACATCTAAATATAAAACAACATGGACAAATCATCATCCGAATGCTGATTAATTTAAGCCTCCAAAAACTGCAAGAAATCCTTGAAATAACCGGGTAGAACAACAGAAGGAAAAAAAAAGTGAGAGAGAGAAAAGGAATCAGGACGGCAGCCAACACCCTAGGGAGGGAGCTGTGAAAAAGAAAAGGAATCCACACACTGGGAAGACACCTAACCAACGATCAATGGAACTAGAGGGACATCAAAGCCAGAGAAAAACGCAGCAGCTGGATTGAGATCAGAAAATCGGAGTTAGAGACTCACACAGACGACCTGAACCACAGCCTGAGGTGACGGGCGGTGCCTGGGAGCTGAGGCATAGGCTCCTAAGGTTAGTCCCTGGGAGAGAGCTGAGGTTGGTGGCTGTGGCAGTTGCGGGGATAGGATAGGGAACAGCGATACCCAATGGATTGTGGAGTGTAAAACCAGGACTGAGGGAACTGGGGAAGTATGGTCCCGCAGGGGAGGCAAGCCTCCATTGTCAGGGAAGAGGAGAGGAGGAGAGGCTAAGCGCCATAGGAAGCACCTTGAACTAGCATGCAAGGCAGGGCAACGGTGCCTGTGCCAAAGAGACAGCAGCAGAAGTGGGGTGGAGCCAGTGGAGGCTGCAGCTGCAGCAGTGGGGGCAGAGCCCATGCCTAGAAGCCTGTGGGCAGAGCACTGTGCCAGGTTGTGGCCCCAGGTGCTTGTGCCAGCTAGCATCGGAGGGGGTGGCAGGGCCCTGTGCCAGTCCATGGACCTAGGAGACTGCGCCAGCCCACAGAGCTGGTATCTCTGGTGGGCAGAGCAGTACGCGACCACATGGAGCTAGCATTCGCAGAAGGGCAGAGCCAGCATCAGCCGCTGGAACCAGGAAACCACCCCAACCGACGAGCAAGCATCAGCGGAGGGGCAGAACCAATGCCAGCCTGCTGAACCAGCCTCTGACTGGTACCTCTGTGGTTCCAATCACCTCAAAAGAGGACTTTGCAACAAACACTAGCTTTCGTGGCTCTCACTCCCCAGGGAAATCATACTTCCTGCTGCTGCTACTGCCAAATTCTCAGGACATCTGGTAGATGTGCCTAGAGCCCAGGCAACTAGGAGTGGACAGTGCCACCTTCCTGCAATTGAGAGCATAGAGACTAGACACCCACTGTTGACCTTAGCCATTCTTACACTCTCACAGAGAACACTCAGAGTACCACTGAGATAACAGCCTGCTCACTACAAAGAAATAGACATCAAATAGTCAAACTCCTACACCAAAAATAAATAGTAACCCCACGCAAAAATACAAAGGGGTGCTCCTCCCTAGAAGTAGCCTTCCAAGTCTACAGCGTGGCCTCCCCAAACTCACAGAAAAAGAAAACCACAAACAAGATGAAGAATCTCAAAAACCATTCCCAGTTAAAAGAACAGGACAAGTCATTTAAAGCAGCCAACAATGAAACAGACCTCTGCAGTCTGTCAGAAATGGAGTTCAGAAGGGAGGTAATGAAAATACTTGAAGAAATAAGGTGGAATATCCAGGAATTAAGAGAATATGCAAATAGCAATGCAGAGTCCTTTAGAAAGGAACTAGAAAACAAGGAGGACCCAAGAAAAGCTAGAAAACTCATTTGCAGAGATGCAAACTGAGCTAAAGGCAATAAAGAGCAGTTTGAATAATGCAAAGGAACAAATTAGTGATGTAGAAGATAGAATAATGGAAATCATGCAATCAGGACAGCAGACAGAAAATCAAATTAAAAAACATGAAAGCAATATAAGAGATCTATGGGATAATATAAAGCGGCTCAATTTACGCATAATAGGAATTCCAGAAGGAGCAGAAAAAGAAAAGGGCATTGAAAAAATATTTGAAGAAATTATGTCTGAAAACTTTCCAAATCTGAAGGAATCTGACATCAAGATACAGGATGCACAGAGGGCCCCAAACAAGCTAAACCCAAACAGACCCACACCAAGGCATATTATATTAAAAATGGCAAAAATTAAAGATAAAGAGAGGATCCTACAGGCAGCAAGAGAAAAGCAAAACATTAAGTTTAAGGGATCCCCCATAAAGCTGTCAGCTGATTTCTCTACAGAAACAATACAGGCTAAAAGGGAATGGCAGGATATATTTAAAGTGCTGAAAGGAAATGGACTGCAACCTAGAATATGCTATCCAGCAAGAATATCATTTAAAACAGAAGGAGATATAAAAAATTTCCCCAACAAACAAAAGCTAAAAGAATACAGCAATACTATACCCTTTCTAAAAGAAATGATGAAAAGATTCCTATTAAAAAAAAAAGAAAAGTAAAAACTAAGAATTAGAATGGAGGAAACCACAATTAGAAAGCAATCATTCAAATAAGCCCACATGTGATCTAAACATGAAAATGCTAAAATAAATAAATAAATTACTTAAAATAAAATAGATTACAAAAAAGAGACAACAACCTCATACATTGTGGGGAAGGAAAATAGGAAAATGTAGACTATTTCTTTTTTCTTTTTTTTTTTAGACTTTAAAACAAACACAACTTATTTCTTCAGTCTTTTTTTTTAACTTCCTTTTCTTAATGTTGTGTTAAGCCTACATGGTTATCAGGCCACAGCAAGCAGATATAAGAAGGTGTTAACATACTTAAAAAACAGGGAAACCATAAACCAAAATGGGACATCTAACCCACAAATACAGAAAAGAAAAAAACTTAAGTATAAAATAATTGGAACCCATCCATCCAAAAATGGAAAAGAAGAAAAGAGAAACATAGAAGAAACCAGAAAGCAAGGTCTAAAATGGCAATAAATACATATCTCTCGATAATCACCTTAAATGTCAATGGTCTGAATGCTCCAATCAAAAGACACAGAGTGGCAGAATGGATAAATAAGCAAAACTCTGCAATCTGCTGCCTACAAGAGACTCACCTTAGAGCAAAGGACACAGATAAATTGAAAGTGAGGGGATGGGGAAAGACTTTTCATGCCAACACACAAGAAAGGAAAGCAGGAGTGGCAATACACATATCAGACAAAATGGAGTTTAAGGTGAAAGCCATAAAGAAAGACAAAGAAGGACATTACTTAATGGTTAAATGATCCATTCAAGAAAAGGATATCACAATTGTCAATATATATGTCCCCCACATAGGAGCACCCAAGTACCTATGACAAGTACTATCAGACATAAAAGGAGAAATAGATGGCAATACAATAATTGTAGGAGATTTTAACACTCCACTCACATCAATGGACAGATCCTCTAGGCAGAAAATCCATAAGGCAACAGAGATTCTAAATGACACAATAGAAAAGTTAGATCTAACTGACATTTTTAGGGCATTACCTCCAAAAAAATCAGAATATACATTCTTCTCAAGTGCACATGGAACATTCTCAATGATAGATCACATACTGGGGCATAGAGCTAACCTCAACAAATTTAACAGTATAGAAATTATCTCAAGTATCTTCTCTGACCACAAGGGCATGAAACTAGAAATCAACCACAGGAAAGGAAATGAAAGAAAACATACTACATGGAGACTAAACAACATGCTTCTAAACAATGAATGGGTTAATGAGGAAATCAAGAAAGAAATACAAAAATACCTTGAAACAAATGAGAACGAAGACACAACAACCCCAAATCTATGGGATGCCACAAAAGCAGTGCTTAGAGGGAAGTTCATAGCATTACAGGCCTTCCTCAAAAAAGAAGAAAAATCTCAAATCCATAACCTAATGCATCATCTAAATGAATTAGAAAAAGAAGAACAAAAACACCCTAAAGTCAGCAAAAGGAAGGAAATCATTAAGATCAGTGAGGAAATCAATATAATAGAAATTCAAAAAACAATAGAAACAATTAATAAGTCCAAGAGCTGGTTCTTTGAAAAGGTAAACAAGATTGACAAACCTCTGGCAAGACTCATCAAGAAGAGGAGAGAAAAAATCCAAGTAAAATAAGAAATGAAAAAGGAGAAATTACAATGGATATTACAGAAATACAAAAAAACACGACAGACTACTATAAACAATTATATGCCAACAAATTTGATAATCTAGAAGAAATGGACAAATTTTTAGAGACCTACACCCTCCCAAAACTGAATCAAGAAGAAATAAATCAACTCAACAGACCAATCACTAGAAATGAAATTGAGTATGTCATCAAAACACTCCCTACAAATAAAAGTCCAGGACCAGATGGCTTCACAGGTGAATGCTACCAAACAAACAAAAAGGAACTCATACCCACCCTCCTTAAGCTTTTCCAAACAGTTGAAGAAGAAGGAACACTCCCAAAGACATCCTATGAGGCCAATATCACCTTAATTCCAAAACCAGACAAAGACACCA
>PVHT021183617.1:18517636-18592176 GCA_004024745.2 Catagonus wagneri | reverse complement strand
TATTCAGAGAACTACAAAACATTAATCAAGGAGATCAAAGAAGATACAAAGAAATGGAAAGATATTCCATGCTCATGGGCCAGAAAAATTAATATTGTAAAAATGGCGATACTACCCAAAGCAATCTACAGATTCAATGCAATCCCTATCAAATTACCCATGACATTCTTCACAGAACTAGAACAAACAATCCAAAAATGTATATGGAACTACAAAAGATCCTGAATTGCCAAAGCAATCCTGAGGAACAAAAACCAATCAGGAGGCATAACTCTCCGAGATTTCAGGCAATATTACAGGGCCACAGTAATCAAGACAGCATGGTACTGGTACCAAAACAGACATACGGACCAATGGAATAGAATAGAGACCTCAGAAATAAACCCAGACACCTACGCCCAATTGATCTTTGACAAAGGAGGCAAGAACTTCAAATGGGAAAAAGAAAGTCTTCTCAGTAAGCTTTGCTGTGAAACTTGGACAGCTGCATGTAAATCAATGAAACTAGAGCACACTCTCACACCATGCACAAAAATAAACTCTAAATGGCTTAAAGACTTAAATATAAGACAAGACACTATTAAACTCCTAGAAGAAAACATCGGCAAGACATTCTCTGACATCAACGTTGCTAATGTTTTCTCAGGTCAGTCTCCCAAAGCAACAGAAATCAGAGCAAAGATAAACCAATGGGACCTAATCAAGCTGACAAGCTTTTGCACAGCAAAGGAAACCAAAAAGAAAACTAAAAGATAATACAGAATGGGAGAACATTGTTTCAAATGATGCAACTGACAAGGACTTAATCTCTAAAATATACAAACAACTGATGTAGCTCAACCGCAGAAAACCCAACAATCCCATTGAAAAATGGGCAAAGGACCTGAACAGACATTTCTCCTAAGAAGATATACAGATGGCCAACAAGCACATGAAAAAATGCTCAACATCACTGATGATTAGAGAAATGCAAATCGAAACTACCATGAGATACCACCTCACACCAGTCAGAATGGCCATCATTAACAAGTCTACAAACAACAATTGCTGGAGGGGCTGTGGAGGAAAGGGAACCCTCCTGCACTGTTGGTGGGAATGTAGGCTGGTGCAACCACTATGGAAGACAGTGTGGAGGTACCTTAGAAAACTCTACGCAGAATTACCATATGACCCAGCAATCCCACTCTTGGGCATATATCCAGACAAAAATTTCCTTGAGAAAGACACTTGCACATGCATGTTCACTGAAGCACTAGTCACAAAAGCCAAGATATGGAAACAATCCAAATGTCCATCAACAGATGACTGAATTAGGAAGATGTGGTATATATACATGATGGAATACTATTCAGCCATAAAAAGGGATAAAATAACGTCATTCGCAGCAACATGGATGGAATTAGAAACCCTCATACTGAGTGAAGCAAGTCAGAAGGAGAAAGACAGATGCCATATGAAATCTCTTATAACTGGAGTCTAAATATAAAACACTGCACAAAATAACATCTCAACAGAAAAGAAAATCATGAACATGGGGAACAGACTTGTGGTTGCCAAGGGGGTAGGGGAGGGGGGGAGGGGGTGGGAAGGAATTGGGTTAACTAGTGCTTTAGTGATGGAAAAGCAAGGAGATCCAACTGTATAGCACGGGGAACTATGTCTAATCACATGTGACAAATCCATATATGTACATGTAACCATGTCACCACACGGTGCAGTTTGAAAATCTGACAGAAATCTGTAAACCAGCTATAATGCAAAAAAATAAAAAACAAATTAAAAATAAGAAAATACTTTTGAAGAGCTCCCTTATGGCTCAGTGGAAATAAATCCAACTAGCACCCATGAGGATGCAGGTTCAATCCCTGGCCTCACTCAGTGGGTTTAGGGTCTGGCGTTGCCATGAGCTGTGGCGTAGGTCACAGACACGAATTGGCTCTGGCATTGCTATGGCTGTTGTGTAGGACAGCAGTTACATCTCTGATTTGACCCCTAGCCTGGGAACTTCCATATGCCTCAGGTGCTGCCCTAAAAAAAAAAAAAAAAGGACAGAAAAAGAAAATACTTTTGAAAACCTACATCCTAAGAGGAGTGCTCAAATAAAGTAAATTGGGTCAGATTCCCAGTCTCAAAAAAGATGAGTAGATCACTAAATAGAGTCCCCAGTGATTAGAGTGACACTAGCAAAACGCTGTTGAGCACAGAGGAGGAAATCGATAATTCTAGAATGTAACTGCAGAAGGCTTTCCAGAATTGATAATGTTTTATCTGAGTCTTACGGGATAGTACAAATTTACCAGGAAGGGCAAGCATGGAGGGTAGGGGCACGGGGTGGGGGGCGGATAATAAGGAGGGAATTCCAGACCAAGAGAAAAGCAGGGCATGGAAACCAAAAAGGGCGTCATCATGTGCTCAGGAAATACCACGTTCTTCCAGGTCTTTACTAGCAAGGCAAGTCACTACTCACTATTCTTTGGTGACTAGTTTCTAGCTACTAGTCTGGCAAATTAGTCACTCTGTCTCTTGCTTTTTTTCCAATCCCTAAAATGGGAAGGACCCTAGTATCTACTTAGCAGGGTTTGTGACGATAAAATGAGAAACTGAATTTACGCACAATTTGTTCAGAGCAGTTCCAGGCACAATCAGGCAGGCACTCAGGGTGGCTCAAGCATGGAGTGTGTGTGAGGAATAGAGACCGGGCACGAAAGGGCCACCTCTGAGGCTGGCCACTGTCTATGAGAGGCTTTACATGCCATGCTCTTTCAGTCAGATTTTATCCTGTCTGTACAAAGATTTTGAGCAGATACTTCATTTCATTTTTAGGAACAGAGTCCTGGCAACAGTTTGTTGGAATTATTTGTTTACATTTTATACTCTCCCTGACATCTATTAAAAAGCTATATTGTACCACAGTCCACTAATCTACTAATTAGAGAAGATTTTATATTTTAGATAATTTCTATTCGTGTTATTTTTTCCTCAGGCCAATTTTAATTTCAGGACTATTTTTGGATTATTGGGATACCATCCAGTATATCCTTAGGTCTGTCTTTCTTCTAAATAGATATAGATTTCTTCTTCTAAAAAAGTTTTTTTTTCTTTTCTTGCCAGACAGAGAATAACTAGGTGGCCTTTTATTTTCTTTCTTTTTTTTCTTTTCTCTCTTTTTTTTAGGGGGGTGACATGTGGCTTAATGCAATGGAACTTGTTCTAGGTCACTGTTAAATATTTAATAAAGTGATTCTGTCCCTTTACTCAGAGCCAGTACTATCTAAAAGGATTAGAATTATAGAACATAAAATCTGTGCACTATCTCCATCAATTCATTTAGCTATAATATATGACTTTCTTTCATTTTCTGTTCTTGGTAGTTATTAGCATAAGGTAGCGGTATATAGAAGCATTCCCATACTAACCATAACACCTTCCATACGGTATACTACTGAGTTTTTAAGCACTTTTACTACATTTTTCTTTTTCCAGTTATATTAACATTTCTTTTTCTATCATCATTAATATTTTTTGTGAAATTCCTCTTTAAATTCCTTACAGCTTTCTTTAGCTACAAAGCTTTCACAGTGTGGTTTTTCCAAGACTATCATGACACCTCACAAGCACTCAATCCATCTGAATCTGTTGGCAATCATCTGTGAAAGCTTCTAAATGTATTCTGAGCAGAAATTAAAGATCTTGGGATTTAAAATGAGTGACCAGTGTACTCATGGAAACAGTTCACTTCCATGGTCTTGGAAGCTGAAAATACTTTATAGGGAGAGACAAAAATAGGCCTTACATAGGACTTCCCGAGTGGCTTACAACAAAAGTAGGCCTTAAATAGACATGGTTTACTTTAGGTTCTGAAAGTAACAGAGTTGGTGACATTCCCTCCAGTAGGTAAATGTGAAGTTTTATAAAAATTTCGTTTGACTGGGGAAATGTAATCAATGGTGTTAATGCAGGACATATAAAAGCAGGGGCACCAAGAGGATAAAGTCATTCCTTCTCTTCAAAACCAAACACTGAAACTTTGGAAACTCAAGTAGGAGAATACTCCACTTAAAAAAAAAAAAAAAAGGTATTGCCATATTCTGGTGAATTCCAGTGGATATCCACCCACGACCATGACTTCTGTCCTCACCTATTCTCCTAAAAAAGCTTTTTCAAAAGAGGACTATGGGAGGTATTTTCAATATGAGATAAACTGAACTGGGCCAAATAAAAAGCTTTCATTAGAGCTAAGTTATAATGAGGTCTCAGGGATAAAGTCTGTTTTAAAATTTATTCTTCTAAACCAATAGAAAAATGAAAACTCAAACACCAGCTATCCTCTCCTCAAAATACTTGGGAGTCATTAATTTCTCCAACAAAGAGAAACCACATAAACAGGTAAAACAGCCTTACTTCCTGCTCTGGATGGCCAAAGTTCCTCAATGTCATTCCTCCACTATTATAGAAAAATAAAAATAACAATCACAAAAACTCTTATAGTGCTTGCTTTGTGTCTGAGCCCTAAAATTATATTAACTCCCTAAAGTAGATAGGATTATTATCATTCCCATTTTAGAGAGAAGAAAACTGAAGACCAAAAAGTTTGAATGATTTTCCAAAGGACATTAACTGATCATCATGAAGCTGGAATTCTAACCCAGGTGCCTGGTTCCAAGGTTTACTGTCATAAGCACTGCCTTCTCCCAAAGAGCACATTTTATGGTTCAGGTACACAGCAATAACTGGAGAACTGTAAGCTGATTTCAGGATAACTGAGAGTGAGTTAGGGTAGGAGCATTCAAAGAGGAAAGGAAAATAAATGAATATGTATAATTCCCCACAGTTCTGTAATGTGTATAAATTCATTAAAAGGTAAATGCATCTCTATACCTGACTGCCTCAAAATATATGGAAGAAAGAGAAATAGCGCACAGTAAATAACAGTTATCAAAAAATATTTGCTGAATGAATATATGGAAAGAATTAGGCTCTGCCTTAAATAGGTTAAAATTCTTTTAATTATCTTGAAACAAGTAAAACTGATGAATGATAGAAAAATCAGTGATGCCAAAAGTGATTATAAAGTTTGAGTTGAATAGAAAGACCAGTAGGATTATAAGAAACTTGAATGAACTAGAGAAAATTCACCAGAAGGAAAGAAAATATAGACAGCTAATCAATGTTCCAAACATTTGATGGCCTTTCTTATGAATCAGGAAGCACATTTGCTTTGTGATACTCCGGAGAACAGACATGGCTCCATAAGAGAGGAAAGTTACAGGGTGCATTACAAAATGATCACAGGCACTGGCAAGAAAATCTCTGTTCTAGCTTCAAATCCTAAAATTCTGTTATTCTTCCTAGGGTTTATATATGTTAATCCATGTTTCAGCATCCATGTTGGAGAGTGGTTTTACAAATAAGTTTCTGAAGTAGAGTCAAGACTACGCATACACCTGAAAACAGATTGCTGAATAAGATTTCAAAAGAGCTCACTATTCAGAAAGGACAGCAAAATCTGGCTTTAGGGGGCAGATGGATTGAAATATACTAGAATTCCCTAGAATCTAAGAATAGGACCTGAGAGATGAAAATCAATTTAAAAATGTATTCAGTGATCTAAATCTTTTGGAGCCTTAAAAATTTAGATCCCAAGACAATATGAGAAAAACCTAACCTCATACTGGTAATAATTGGTAGCTCTAAGACCACAATTTAATTTCCATTTATGCATTTTAATTTTAGTACTTCTGTTCTTTTTTGTTTTTTTAATGTCCACACCCACAACACATAGAAGTTCCCAGGCCAGGGGTGGAAACGAAGCCACTGCTGCCACCTATGCCACAGCTGCAGCAACACCAGATCCTTAACCCACTATATTAGGCCAGGGATTGAACCCACAACTCTGCAGTGACCCAAGCCACTGCAGTCAGATTCTTAACCCACTGCACCACAAGAGGAACTCAGTACTTCTGTTTTAACTATAAATTTTTGCTGGGTTGTTTGATAAACATGAAATAGCATTTTTTATTTGTTTTTAGCAATATATCTCTTAGTTTTCTTTTTCGTAACTGTTTCTTATGATATTTACCTTTAGATAGGTTTTCTCAAAAATTTCAGTATGGAAGAGCCATACGTAAATTTAAGTTTGGTCACTGGAAGATAAAACAGGAAGACTGAATGCTGGTTGAGTGTGGACACTGCTATACAAAAATTTTTGGATGAATTTATTTTTTCCATCAGGCTGCCCTTACTGTTAGCCAAAAGGGCTATAAGGTCCAAAGTTACTTCCTTTCTCAGTGTCACCACTATCTAACCAAATTAGTGAAGTCAAAAACCCAATTTCTCCCTTCCTTTACTCATCATAAGCACTCCAGTATCAAAGCTCTGACTTCCTACTTCTATAATATAAAATGTATCTACTACTTTGCATCTTCACACCACTATCTTGTCCACCATAACCTTTTACCTACATTCTACAACACACTCTTTTCCAGTTTCCTACTTCCTTTCTCACCCTTATACAAATCATTCTGCACAAATCGAGGAACATTTTTGTAACACAGGTCACCTATCACTCTCCTTCATGGAACTCTCAATGGCTTCCCATTGCCCTCAGAACAAACTTAAAAGCACAGCCTACAAGCTCTAAGTGATCTGACCCCTGAATACCTCCTTCAATATCCTCCATTTCCTACAACCCCTCTCCCTCTTCCATAGATACCACATATTCTGGCCTTTCTATTCTCAGATACACCAAGCCTTTCCCTGCTCTATAGCCTTCATGCCATCTGTTCATAGCTAAAGTACCCTTCCTCCATCTTGTTCTGCTCAGGCTCCTTCTTATCGTTTAGGCCCCATTCAAATGTAACTCCTTCTGTTACAGCCCATCTACAGTAGAACCCTCAATCCCTCTTCAGTTACTCTTGAAAAATAAGAAGTGTCACTTGCCACCCTGTTCTATAGGGATTCAGTCATTAGCCACAGCAGTTACTGAACTACAATACACTCTGAATGAAATTCAGGACAAAGAACAGGAGAAAGCACTCTGTGCTTTGGGAAAATAGCCAAAACAGACCCTTCAACAGTTAGATGTATATTGGGAAAATAAAAATTTATGAACCCACATTCTTGCATCTTTCCATACTTAGAAAGCATTAGGAAGTTCCCTGGTGGTCCAGTGGTTAGGACGTGGTGCTTTCAACCTTCCAGGCTGGGTTCAATCCCTGGTCTGGGAACTGAGATGCTACATCAAGCCACTGCATTCTGTGGACATAAACAAACAAATATATAAATAAATAAAAATTTTAATTAAAAAAAGAAAAGCACTGGGGATCCAGGATCAAAATGGCGAAGGAGTAGGATGTGGAGCATCACAAATATATCAAAAAAAAAAAAAATCTACACGTAGAATGATTCTCACAGAACAAATACTGAATGCTGGCAAAAGACCTCAGACTTCCTAAAAGGGCAAGAAAACCTCCACAAAACCCAGTAGAACAAAAGGAAAAAAAAGAATGAAAAGAGAACAAAAGGAATCAGGATGGGCCCACCACTGTTGAGAGAGAGCTGGGAAGGAGGAAAGGAATCTGCACTCTGGGAGGCCACCTAACAAATGAAGAGATCAGCCAAAACAGAGGGGGAGCCTCAAACACTTGGAGAAAAGTACATGAGACAGTCTGAAGAGGACAAAACAGAGAGAGAGCTACACAGATCACTGGTACACTGCCCAGGACACCACAGCCTGAGAAACTTGGGCAGGGGCTGGACACTGAGACTCAGGCTTCAAAGGTCAGTTCCAGGTAGAGGACTAGGGCTGGCTGTATGGAAATGACCTGAGAGGGCTAAGGGGTGGTGTGCCACAGCCCAGAGAGTGAGGGAGGAGGACTGGGCCTGTCAGAGAGCCAAGGACCATGCTGGGGAGTTAGAGAGGGGGAGAGCAGGACTGCTATGGGAAATTTTTATTTGTGCATGCAGGTTCTCAGGTGGCAGGGAACCTCTTGCGTGGGCTACAGCAACCACTGCAGCCATCTTGGACTCCAGAAGTGGGCCTAGCCCACCACAACTGAGGGTCCTATGATCAGGCACTACCTGGGGCTGCAGCCAGAAAGGACATGCAAACAAATGCTGCCTGTTGCCCCCACCTGCCCAGGAATGCACATACCCTGCTATTGTCACTGGCAAGGACCCTGGGTGCTGCCCTAACTTCCTTGAGGGCCACTGCCATTGCCAAGGGTCTGGCTGCCTACAAGTACTGCTCATTGCCCCCCACCTCCCTGGAGGCACATGCAGGTCATGCACCTGGATGCTTCTTATCAAGGAGATAACATCCTGCACACAATGAGGAAAGAGACAGCAAGCATCCAAACCAAAAGTAGCACTCATGCCAAAAAAAATAGTAAATCCACATAAGTTAGCCAGGGACACTCCAGCATATAAATAGCCCTAAAAAACTAAAGGAGATAATTGTTTTCCCTAAACTCACAGAGTAAGAAAGATGAGCAAAATTAAGAAGTACAGGAACTATCACCAGTTAAAAGAACAGGAAAATTCCCCTGAATGTGCAAACAGATCTCTATAGTCTAATTGACACAAAATTCAAAAAAGATGTAATAAAAATAGGGACAGAGTTAAGAACCGCTATCAACAGTAATGCAGATTACTTTAAAAAGGAACTAGAAACTCTAAGGAGGAGCCAAGAAAAATTAGAAAATTCGTTTGCTGAGATTTCGTTTGCCTGAATTAAAAGCATTGAAGAGAAGAATGTATTATGCAAAGAAATGAATAAGTGACTTACAAGATAGAATAATGGAAATCACTCAATCAGGACAACAGACAGAAAGCTAAATGAAAAAAAAAATGAAAGCAATAGAAGAGATCTATGGGATAAGATAAAGGATGCCAATCTATATGTGTAACAGGGATCCCAGGAGGAGAAGAAAGAGAAAAGGGGATTGAACATATATTCGAAAAAATTATGGCTGAAAATTTTCCAAATCTAAAGAAGGAAACAGAAATCTAGATAAAGGAAGCACAGAGGGGACCAAACAAGTTGAACCCAAACAGATCTACACCAAGACGTATTATAATAAGAATGGCAGAAGTTAAGGATAAGGACAGGATTCTAATGGAAGCAAGAGCAAAACAAAGAGTTAACTACAAGGGAACCCCTACAAAGCTTTTAGCTGATTTTTCTACAGAAATGCTACGGGCCAGAAAAGGTGGCAAGATATATTCAAAGTTCTAAAAGGGAAAAATCTGCAACCTAGAATATTCTACCAAGCAAGATTATCATTTAAAATAGGAGAAATAAAGAATTTCCCAGTTAAGCAAAAGTAAAAGAATACAGCAATACTAAACCTACCCTAAAAGATATACTGAAAAGTCTCCTCTAAACAGGACAGAAGATATATGATGAAAAAAATCACAATCTGAAAGTAATCACTTAAAAAAGTAATATATAGGTCAAAATTTAAAAAGGAACAATTTATTTGTAAAAGCAATGATAAATGCAGGAACTGCAAAAGGATAAACATAAAGATGTAAAAAAAAAAGGACTTCAAAATGTGGGGAAGGAAAGTAAGAAAATCTAGATTCTTTTTTTTTTTTTAGAATGTGTTGAGCTTATATGACTACCAGTCTAAAATAAGCAAATATAGGAAGGGGTTAATATACTTGAAAAACAGGGCAACTGCAAATCAAAACCAAATAATGCATTTACAAAAACCAAAAAGAAAAGGACACAATCATAAAATAAAAGAAAATCATTCAACCAAAATAATCAACTGGAAAACAAGATTTAAAATGGGTATAAATACACAGTTATAATTATTATGGACTGATTGCTCCAATCAAAAAACAGAGTGGCAGACTGGATTAAAAAAAAGCAGAAGTCTATAAAATGCTGCCTACAAGAAACCCATCTTAGGGCAAAGGACACATATAAATTGAAAGTGAGGGGATGGAAAATGTTATTTCATGCAAATGGAAATTTCAGGAAAGCGTGAATTGCAATACTCACATAAGACAAAATAAACTTTAAAACAAAGCCATAAAGATAAAGAAGAAACTTATTTAATGATAAATAAGAGCATATTACACTTATTGATACATATGCCCTTAATATAAGAACACCCAAATACATAAAACAAATACTAACAGAAATAAAAGGAGAAATCGATGGGACTACAATGACAGTAGGAGACTTCAACACCCCAATCACATCAATGGACAGATCTTCTAGGCAGAAAATCAATAAGGCAACAGAGATCCTAACTGACACAATAGAACAGTTAGACTTAATTGATGTTCCCAGGATGTTAAATTAAAAAAAAAAAAAAAAAAGCACCACAATGTACGTTCTTTTCAAGTGCACATGAAACATTCTCTAGGATTGACCACATACTGGGGCACAAAACTAGCCTCAACCAATATAAGAATACAGAAATTATTTCAAGCATCTTTCTCTTTCTAATTTCATCACAATGGCATGAAATTAGAAATCAATGACAAGGAAAGAAATGAGAAAAAACTAACTATGTGGAGACTAACAACATACCTTAAGACAAATAAAATACCTTAAGACAAATAACAATGAAAACACAGCCGTACAAAATCTATGAGATGCCACAAAAACAGTTCTTAGAGGGAAGCTCAGAATGATACACGCCTTCCTTAAAAAATAAGAGAAACCTTAAATTAAAAATCTTAACTACCACCTAAAAGAATTAGAAAAAGAAGAACAAAACCTAAAATCAGCAGAAGGAAGGAAATCATTAAGATTAAAGAGGAAATAAATAAGATAGGTATTAAAAACAACAGAAAATTCAATAAAACCAAGAGCTGGTTCTTTGAAATGATAAATAAAATTGACAAATCTGGCCAGGCCCATGGATAAGAGACAGAACCCAAATAAAAAAAAATAAGAAATGAAAAAGGAGAAATCTCAACTGATACTGCAGAGATACAAAAAAAACTTAAGTGAATACTATGAATAATTGTATGCCAACAAATTTGACAACCTAGAAGAAACAGACAACTTTCTAGAAACATAAAGACCACCAAAACTGAGCCAGGAAGAAATAGATAATTTGAACAGACCCATCACTAGAAATGAAATCGAATATATAATTAAAAACACTCCATAAGAACAAAAGTCCAGGACCAGATGGCTTCTAAGTGAACTCTACCAAACATACAGAAAAGAATATAAATACACCCTTCTTAAACTCTCCGAAAAGAATGAAGAAGATGGAACACTCCCAAATCCATTCTAAAAAGCTGCCATCACCCTAATAACAAAACCAGAAAAAGACACCACTAAAAAATAAAATTATAGGCCAATATACTTGATGAACATAGATGCAAAACTTCTCAACAAAATTTTAGCAAACCAAACCCAACAACACCTAATAATGATCATACACCACAACCAAGTAGGATTCATTCCAAGTTCACATGCGTGGTTCAATGTATGCAAATCAATGTAATACATCACATTAACAAAAGAAAAATCAAAAACCACATGATCATCTTAATAGATGCAGAAAAAGCATTTGACAAAATTCAACATCCATTCATGATAAAAACTATTACCAAAGTGGGGACAGAGGGAACATACCTTAACATAGTCAAAGCCATTATGACAAACCCATAGCCAATATAATACTCAATGTAGAAAAGCTGAAAGCCTTCCTACTAAAATCTAGAACAAGGCAAGGATTCCCACTCTCACCACTCTTATTCAACCCAGTATTGGAAGTCCTAGCCACAGCAATCAGACAAACAAAAGAAATAAAAGGTATCCAAACTGGAAGAAAATAGGTAAAATTGTCACTATATACAGATGACATGATACTATACAGAGAAAACCATAAGGACTCCACACAAAAACTGTTCAATCTGATAAACGAATTGAGCAAAATAGCAGGCTTCAAGATTAACATCCAGAAATAGGTTTCATTTCTGTATACTAACCAATGAAATATTAGAAAAAGAAAAGGTAAAAAAATGCCTTTTATAATTTCACCCCTTAAAATAATAAAATACTTAGGAATAAACCTGACCAGAGAGGTGAAAGACTTCTATGCTGAGAACTATAAAAGATTAATCAAGGAAATTAAAGAGGATTCAAAGAAAGGGAAAGATATCCCATGCTCCTGGATTGGAAGAATCAATATTGTTAAAATGGCCATGTTACCTAAACCAATGTACAGATATAAAGTGATCCCTATCAAATTGCCCCATGACATTATTTACAGAACTAGAAAAAATAATCCAAAGATTTATATGGAACCATAAAAGACCCAGAATTTCCAAAGCAACCCTGAGGGGAAACAAAAAGTCAAAGCAGGAGGCATAACCCTCCCACACTTCAGACAATATTACAAAGCTACAGTAATCAAAACAATGTGGTATTAGCACAAAAACAGACATAAGTACCAATGGAAAATAATAGACAGCCTGGAGATAAACCCAGATACCTACAGACAATTAATCTTCAACAAAGGAGGCAAGAATATAAAATGGGAAAAAGTCTTTCACCAAGTGGAGAGTGGAACACTGGAAAGCTGCATGTAAATCAATGAAACAAAAAGACACCCTCACACCATGCACAAAAATAAATTCAAAACGGCTTAAACAGTTTAAACATATGACAAGACACCATACAGCAAAGGCAAAACATTCTCTGGCATAAACTGTACAAATGTTTTCTTAGGTCAGTCTCCCAAGGCTATTGAAATAAAGACAAAAATAAACAAATGGGACTTAATCAAACATAAGCTTTTGTACACCAAAGAAAACCATAAAGAAAGAAAAAGACAATCTAAGGACTGGGAGAAAACAATTGCAAACAATGAAATGAACAAGGGCTTAATCTCCAAAATGTACAAACAATTCATACAACTCAACAACAAAAAAACAAACAACCCAATCAAAAATGGGCAGAAGACTTAGACATTTCTCCAAAGAAGAAATACTAATGGCAAATAGGTGTGTGAAAAAATGTTCAACATCACTATTAGAAAAAAGTAAATCAAAATTCATTGGGAGTTCCCATTGTGGTGCCGCAGAAACAAATCTGATTAATATCCATGAGGATACAGGTTTGATCCCCGGCCTCACTCAGCGGGTCCGAGATCCAGCATTGCCATGAGCTGTGGTGCAGGTCACAGATGTGGCTCGGATCCCACATTGCTGTGGCTGTGGCATAGGCTGGCAGCTGTAGCTCCAGATCTACCTCTAGCCTAGGAATTTCTATATGCTGCCGTCGCAGCCCTAAAAAGTAAAAAGAAAAAAAAAGAAAGAAAAAAAAATTCATTGAGCTACCACCTTACACCAGTCAGAATAACCATCATTAGTAAGACAAAAAATAGCAAATGCTGGACAGGGTATGGAGAAAAGGGGACCCTCCTACACTGCTCGTAGGAATGTAAATTGCTACAAGCACCATGGAAAATAGTATGGAGGCTCCTCAGAAAACAAAATATAGAACCACCATATGACCCAGCAATCCCACTCCTGGGCATATATCCAGACAAAAACTATTGTTCAATAAGATACATGCACCCCTATGTTCACCGCAGCACTATTCACAATAGCCAAGACATGGAAACAACCTAAATGTCCATTGACAGATAAATGGATAAAGAAGATGTGGTACATACACACAATGGAATACTACTCAGCCATAAAAAAGAATGAAATAATACCATTAGCAGCAACGTGGATGCAACTAGAGATTCTCATACTAAGAAAGAGAAAGACAAATACCATATGATATTACTTATATGTAGAATCTAAAATATGGCATAATTGAACCTATCTATAAAACAGAAACAGACTCGGGGACATAGAGAACAGACTTGTGGTTGCTAACGGGAAGGGATTGGGAAGGACTGGGAGTTTTGGGTCAGTAGAAGCAAACTATTACGTTTAGCATAGATAAGCAATAAGGTCCTACTGTATAGCACAGGGAACTATATCCACTCTCCTAGGATAGAACATGATGCAAAATAATACAAAAAAGAATGTATTTATATGTACGACTGAGTCATTGCTAAATAGCAGGAATTAGCACAATACTGTAAATCAACTATGGTTTAATAAATAATATAAACCTCTATTGAAAGGGGCAAAAAACACTACAATTATTAACTGCAACATCTTTTCCTTATGACTAGCAGTAGCCTTCTACCAAGACGTATGTTTGATTGCACATACTCCTTAGCCAAAATCACATATTGCTGACTTCTCCCCTGACCTCTTTAGAGTAGTGTCTCACAGTTCCCTGAGAGGCTGTCTCTCAGATCTTACTCAGTAAGAAACTCACTGCTCTTATGCTGTGTTTGACTTATTTGTCGGCACTCCCTATTACATTATTTTGCTGTTTTCCCTCTTAATGTTTATTACAATTTATAAACAGCTATATAGTTTCATTTCTTTACTTTTTATCTTTTTTCTTTCTTCCTCATTAAATTTTCTGTAATTACTATGAGTTCATTTAATTTTGAGAAAGAAAACACAAATTTTTTGTTAGTTTGGTCCTGAACTTTTTATACACTGTCAATATTTCTTGCCAATGTGCTACAGAATGCCTTTGTGGATAAAATAATTATAAACATTTATAGAGCTTTATTAAGGCACTGTTCTAAGACCTTATATTTATTTAATCAGTTATTCTCAGGACAACCCATGAAATACATACTATTATTTTCTCCCACTTTACAAATTTGGAAACTGAATCTTAAACATTACATGGCCCAGGGTTAATCAAATAGTTGAATCCAGATTCAAACCTAGGTACTGTAGCTTCAGGATCAAGTTCTTAATCATAAACAATGTTGCCTTTATACAAGCAAAGAACATTTTCAGGATACCAGGGGGAAAATATTTCAGATACTGGAGTTCCCACTGTGGTGTAGTGGAAATGAATCCAACTAGTATCCATGAGGATTTGGGTTCAATCCCTGCCCTTGCTCACAGTGTCAGGGATCTAGTGTTACCATGAGCTGTAGTATAGGTCTCGGACATGGCTCAGAGCCCACATTGCTGAGACTGTGGCATAGGCCGGCAGCTGTAGCTCTGGGAACTTCCATATGCCGAGGTAATATGGAAACAAAAAGAAAAAAAAAATTTAGATCCTGAGGCCCAACAACAATCTATTTAAAAAGGTAAAATCTACTACCAGAGGGGTACATCAGGGACTATTTTACATATCCCCAAATCAGAAAATATCTGTTAAGAATGGAAAGTATTTGATTCTCACTTAGAGTTTGCTGAATAGTTACCAGCTCGCTCAAGTTCCCATTCACCACTGTTGCCAATCCAATGTCATATGTCATTCCAGGGGTTAAATTATCAACCTTGAATTTATTAGCATCCTTTACAAAAAGCTTCCTGACTTCTCTTGTATCTGATATGGATGTGATTTGAATGTAGATCTCGTGGCTGTCTCGTGGGAGTTCCCACTGAAGAATTATACTGTCCTCTCTCACATCTTCAAGTTTAGCATAAACTTTCTGAGGTGGATTAATACCTTTGAGAAATAGATAAATAGATAGACACATATTAGTTTATTGTCAGCATTACTTGTGCTACTGAGTAAAAATATTTCAACCAATATTATTAATTAACAAATCTTTATGTCACCATGTCTTGAAATAGACAATTTCAGAGAAAAAAATACATCTTGTTATTACAATGCAAGCATTAGAAAACTTTCTTGGCGTTCCCGTTGTGGCTCAGCAGGTTACAAAACTGACCAGTATCCATGAGTATGAGGGTTTGATTCCTGGCTTCTTTCAGTGGGTTAAGGATCCGGAGTTGCTGTGGCATAGACCAGCAAGGAAACAGAGAGAAAGAGAGAGAAAGAAAGAGAGAAAGAGAGAAAGGGAGGGAGGAAAGAAGGAAGGAAGGAGAAAGAAAGAAGCAAAGAAAGAAAAGAAAGAAAACTTTCTTGATATTCTCTTGATATTCTCTTATAATAACCAAAGAAAATTTACTTTGTCATATCTCCTCACACAATTTATATGAATATCAAACCGGGAGATTTTTGCTACTATACAGCTTTCTGTAAATCGCAGTGCCTTTCTTTTAGTCTCATGGTCTTGTGTCATATGCTTCCCATAAACTTTCAAGAGTTCTCAGGCACAATGATCAATCATTAGTTCATGTCTATAAGGATAATTATGGAATTTTAAACTGTTCAATAATTTTGCTTGAAATGACCTTTAAAGAATTCTCTATTCTCTGTTTTGAAGTTCACATTCATATCGACAAACTTAAATACTACTACACTTTATCAGGAAAGTATCTGTTCATTCCACACTTTAATTTCACAAAATTGCAACTGGCTTGACTTCAGGTGCTGAAATTATCTATGTACCTAAAATTATCCGAAAATTCCAGAATAATCCTATTAGAAAACTGTCCACAAGATTCCACAGTGAAACAACTTCAGATATTTTTTATTACATAACTACAAAACCTATGAGTCTGTTATAGCTCTATCATTTCTCAAAGAATTTTTGGTATATGCCTGTGCATTTTTATGGTAAAAAGTCTATTATTTTTTCCACATTCCCAAAGGCTCTCTTAACCCATAAGAGATAAATTTTAATGGATAAAATATACTCAGTATGTATCAAGGAGCTTCATGTTCTGTGCCTAGCTTACATTTTCTAAACTCTCACTACACGCCCCTCTGTACTCTAGCCATGCCTGCAATCTGTTTACCACTTCCCAATGTTCAATTGTCAGATTCTTCAAAAAGGCTTCTCTGGCTTTCCCAGGTATGGATAGACAAATGTTTCTTTTTTGGTTCTCTCTATGCCTGGGCTGTTTGCCCAACTCACAACATCCTTCTGCCTCCCCACTTCCACCTGGCTCTTCCTTGATGACTCTTCCTTGATGACTCACTGTATCACTCCTGCAGGAAGATTTTCATGGCTATCCTTGCAAATGAGTCTAGGTTAATTGATCAATCTTTATGTCCCATGGTCTCCAGAGTATAAGTTCTATAATAGCAATTATAATATAGGATCATTTTTTAAAAATTTGTCTCACTCCATAAATTTGTAAGCCCACAGGAGGTAGATACTAGACTTAACTCTTTGCATTTCTAGTACCAATCGCAATTCCTGACACTAAAACATAATCTACTGAATAAGAAACGAATGAAAAAAAAATGAGTATTGCCTCCATCTTAGAAGAGTAAAAGAGCACTGGAATACTAAATCCAAAATATGCACTGCTGGGGCAGTTTATAGTCAACATACAAAGCAAATGACATAATTACATGTGCTGACTCAGAGGTACTTTTCTCCTGTCTCTCCAGTAAACAAAGAGGTACACACCATGGAAGATTTTAATGTGATTTCGAATTAGTGAATCTGTAAGAAATCCTACAAGTTTGCCTGTCAGTTAAAAATTAAAGTATCTTCCTAAAGTATAAGGGATTCAATTAAGCACTTAATTATTTATGACTCTTATCTGAGCTCAGGGAAGAGAAAATATCTGCTCTCTAGTATTCAACTGGAAAAATACTTTTGATTAGGATTTGCAACACTGAATGCATGTCTCTTAAGCATAATCATTCAGTATCACGAAATAATATATTTCATTATTTATTTTACAATTTATTATCATTATTTTCAAAGAATCCCAACTGTTCCTGTCAAGTATGAGAAGGTTTATTAATCTATAGCTGTGCATTTACAGGTTTTCTGTTCCTCCTCCCTCGGATCTACTGTATTTAAATTTTAGCTAGCGAAATTTCAGTCGAAGAACTTTGCATATAGGAATGTTTATACATGAACAAGCAATACACGTTACACTCATATAGGTACATACTGCCCAAATGTGTTTAGTTACGTACTTTAATGAATGGTGTTTTCTCTTTTGAAAAAAAGATTGACTTATACTTAAGGGGGTAAATAGAATGCTTAATTAAAAGATAGATTACTTTAATGATTATATTCTAGACGACAATTCAAAAATTCCCATGTGGAGATGAATGGAGATTAAGAAATGCATTTGCGTAAAGTCCTGGGATGACACTGCCCCCTGGAGGTCAACACATAACACTGCGTGAGAAAAGAAAGAAGGACCAAGTAAAACATTATAAAATATGCAGACCAATTTGTTAAATCTAGTGCTATGCTAGAGAACTAGGTGAGCTGATCTTCATCTTTTAGGATAATTTATTCTACAGAAAAGACTATTATATGAAATATGCCTTTTAGTAACTCTGGTAGGAACAGTGCAACCGTTTAAAGAGTTTGTGTAATCTAAATGAATTCAGTGTTTTAGAATCCACGCTTTGAATCATGATTTCAACAACCATACGAATGTTAAGCTGTGATTATTTGCACCAACAAAGGATCAACATAATTAAATTTCAGTAAAATAGTACTGCAAAATATCCAGTTTGTATTTTTGATCAAAAGGCAAAAAAAGTTCCCATACTTACTGGTAATGGCTGAAATAGGCTTCTCGAGGCAGCTTAAAGTTCCCCCTTCTGCTACCGTGAATAGATATATCAAATAATGATGGAAGGACTTGAGATTTCCAATTGTTGTTGATGTGCTGAGTTTTTCAATGAACACCTCTTCCGTTTCATTATTTTCAACATCCAAAATAGTCACAAAATAATGGTGAAAAGACATTGGATCTGGAGCCTCCCAGTGCAAAAATATTTCTGTTGGGGTCACATGAGTAACTGTGACATTTTTAGTTGATAATGGGCCTAGACATAAATAGAAATCAGAAAAACACACTATACTCTGGCAGAATAAACTCTCACTTCTCAGTACTTCCATGACACTCTAGTTTGGAGAGAAAAAGAAAACTGGATTTGATCCCTGGCCCTTTCAATTTATATCTCCCACTCCCTGAGTAAATTCCTTACTTTTACTGAGCCTCAGGTTTTTTTCCTATTGTGAAATGGGAATTATAGCAATAATTATGAAGAGTAAATGAGTGTAAAGTACTTGGCAAAGTGTTTGACACACACTAATGTTGAATCATTTTTATTATAAGCATCAACAAAATAGCGCTTCTTGCATTCAGGAATCACATACTACATATGTATTTTACTTCTGTCTTATCAAATGAGAGGGCAGGGACTTCATATTATTTATTCTTCATTCCCAACATCACCAGCACTCAGGCATTCATTCTCTTACGGTAATATTTACCAACTCCAAACCGTTTCATCTAGTGCCAGTGATTTTCCTAGATAATCCTTCCAGATTAATTTTCTTAAAACAGCACCTTGTACACATCAGCCTTAAGTCTATATCCGTTCCCTACCCTTCCAACACACAGATATGCAAACACATTCTCCTTGATTCTTTCTTTAAAAGAAATAGGTCAGGAGTTAACATAAGACCATCTGCATTCCTGGGTGGCTTAACAAAGCATGTTAGTCTAGTCAGTTTACTTAACCTTTCTGAAGCTCAGTTTTCTCATTTCTATATAGCTACTACCAAGGCTCTATAAAGATTATAAAATAATATATTCAAAGTGTAAGGGTAAAGCAAGTCTTAGAAACTATAATCTTCATGCATTTCCTTTGCTTCTAGGGTCAAGTCCGACCATCCAAGACAGAGACTCCTAGCATGCCCGGATCTGACACCACCTACCGCTCAAACTGATTTTATCCTCACGGCCAAGCAAATCTTCTTCAATCTGCTCTGCTCTTTTCCTTTAGATATCCCCACACTATTGCTCACAATGTGCTTTTCTTCCTTCAAGTCTGAATCTAAGACTCTCCTTTCCACAAGTATTCCCCTGTCACCCACCTTCTGAATTCTAGAAAACATTAACTATACTGATTGGGAATTCAGGTAATTATATTTTACTCTACAGTTTCATTTGCATTTAATTTTACTCCTTACTAATTCTCTCCCTTTTAAGTCCCTTAAAGTCCATGATACATGTCCATTTAGCTTCTGCTATTAGTACCTATCAAAAAGTCAGCTCTTGCAAAATTTATTGGTTATCTACTGTGAACTGGGCACCAGTCTGGCTGGTACTAGCAGAGAAATAAGATAAAGCTCCTGCCCTTCTGGGTGTATAGTTTAACAAGAAAGTCAAACACATAAACAGATTCATTGTACTTTAAAACGGTTTAAGATACAGATTACCCAGAATGCTATGAGAAAATAACAGACCCTCAGGAATTAAATGGTAATGATGATATTAAATATTTGAAAAGTGATACTTTCAGATGTCTTATAACTTACGTGTTTCAACAATGAATATTGGACTTAAAGTAGTTTTTGCCTCCCATTCATTTATTGCAAACAATAAAAATCTGTAAACATGGCTGGGAGACAGATGGGTAATTGCTTTTTCTGTAGTATTTGGAGGGATGCTTTCAAAATGTTCTTCTGTATAATCTAAATAATATTTAATGATAATTTTATATCCCAGGTTCAGCCACTTATTCAAATTATTCCAACTAAATACAACTTCAGTTGTTCCAATATCCTTTACATAGAACAAAAGGTTTTCCTGCAGAGAAGGTACTGAAAAAATATAAAAAAGAAGTATCTTATTAGAAATTATAATTCTGTCTTCATAATAATAGAGTAAGATGCATGAATATAAGAATACTAATAATTACATTCATATTCACAAATATATGGCAAGGGAATGTAACAGAAAAATCTTGTAAAAAAATAGTTTGATCCAGTTGCATTTTGCTGTAAAATGTAGCAATCCGTTTCATTCTTCAGTAGCAGTGGAAAAGAAAAGATTTCATTTTTCTTAAGGCCAAAAGATGATCCATCTGTCAACGTGAGTTGACCTTCTTTCTGTAATAAGATGTACAAGTTAAAACAACTTAAAGGAAATATGTCATATCTCAAATACATATGAGATAATAATACAGGTTTTTATTAGTCATACCTATACTATAACATTTTCTAAGACTTAAATCATCAACCAGTTTCAGAAGTTTTCTGTAGATTTCCTTCATGATAAAGATTCTGAGTTGCAGACAGAGTACATTTTCATTTACTCATTAGCCATGTCTTTAGGAAAATTGCTTAATTTCACACTAAGCCTCTATTTTCTCATTTGTAAAATGGCTATAATAGAACCTCCATCTTCAGTTTTTATGATGATCACAGGTAGTGCATGCCTTGAATGGCTCAACACAATGCTAAGCACAGGCCTGTTATTCCTCACAGGTTAGCTATTTTAAGTCATTGAATAAATCACACATATCAGAAAAGGTTGTCGATACCTTTCTGCTAAGGGATGTCATTGGTGAGTATCACCAACCTTACCTCTCACAAGTAATGAATCTATTCCTAGATAGCCGTGAAAGGGGTAGTAGGAAAAGTATAAGCTTTGATAAAGATACACCTGGATTCTATCGATGTTTCTTCCACTTACTAATCTCTTAGAAATGGAATATTTTCACCTGTGCAATGGAACTAATCAGAGGACTGCATGGCTGTCAACAGGTTTAGAGAATATGTATGCACAACACTGGGCACATAGAAGCACCCCAAAAACAAATAGAATCCTTATGGAAATAATGAGCTTGGTGAAAACAAAGAGTATGCCCATATCATAATTATCAAGCACCAAGCACAATTACAAGCTAGTTGCCTGGATGAGGACTGAAAGGATCTGCTCCCCCAAATATTCCAAAGAGATTTTAAAATAACACATTCTAATTTCCCCAAATAGAATGGAGGAATATTGTTTCCTCAAACTGTCTTCTTTATTGCATATACTGTAATGCCATTTTGAAAACAGGCAGAGGCTCAGAGGTAATATGTTCAAGTGGTTAGGGCAGAAATACTGGTCAAAGAGATATGGTTCAAGGCCTGGTATGGTCATTTATTAACTATGTGACTCAGGATCCTTCCGAGTCCATTTTTCTTATCTGTATAATGAGAGTAATGATAAACCCTGCCTCATAAGGTTGTTGTGAGAATTAAATGAGATTTACCTATGCAAGCCCCATAAAGTAGAATATAGAAACTATTAATCTTTCAGTGATTAAGTTCTTGTTGGGTGCCAGGTCTCAACCTGAAGCTAGGAAGGCAATGATAAATAAGACAGTCTTTATCCTTGAAGTCCAGTCACAAATACACACTTACTCAGCACGGGTGTACTTAAAAGGGGTGATTACTCTCTCAATCTACCGCAAGGATTATCACCAGCAGGTAACTCTGATGTCAATCTCAAGAGATCAGCTTAATGCAGAAGTTGTAGCATAAGAAGGTTAAGAGCAGACTCTGATGCATGTTCACATGTGGACCAATTTCCCCATATGTCACACAAGTTAAGTCACATAGAATTGTACTTAGCACTAAGGACACACTATAGGGCTCAACTATTACTATAAAGGAAGGGATTTTTTAATAGTTACTTTGATATTTCATTTACCTCCCAAATTATTTTTAAGTATCTTAGAGCAGAGACTGTATCTTAGACACCTTAGAAAAATTCATAGCAACAACAAGGATGCCTTGAGAGCCTCGCTTTGGCAGTCATGACCTTATGACCTGACCTTATAGCAGCAATTTGGAACTACAACTATTTTAAGAGAATATTCTAATTTAAACAGTTTGTAACCACCATGCTAACACCAGGAAACACTGTATAGACACTAACTAGCCTATTTGAAAAGAGACGGGCATTCTGGGAGGGGGACTTGTAAGGTGTCTGAGATGAACAGTGGTTTCAGGAATCTATTAGAATTCCATTAACTGTCTGTTAAAAGATAAAGGAAGCTCAATAAGATAGTTATGAAAATGCAATTAAAGATTATCAATGGTTTCTACCAAGCTTATGAAAAGTTCTAAAGAAAAATTGGTATCCAACAGAATTTGCCTTGGGTCACTAAAGATCAGGCTATCTCATGGAAAATGGGTTTATCTTTGAGCAGCAGGAAAATAAAAGTAAATGGATCATCAAGAATAATACAGACTAGACAGAGATACTTGTATTAGATTTCAAGTTTTCTTACAAAACACTGACAAAAAATGAGATTTCATGAGTTATTTTTTCCACGGTATTAGGAATGTTGAAGAAAAATGGCACACACTGCTATTTCACTGATACTGAATAAAATCTGGTGATCTTTCTGTGTGTCTCCTTTAAAAAAAACTGAACTTCATTAAAACTGGATGTGTACTGGGAAAGAAATAAAATGAAGAAGAACTCCACATTTTCAGGTTCATATTATTTATTGTTTACAGAGGTGAGAACCAGTAGAAGTGGAGTAGATTTGATGCGAAGGAGATGACAGGTAGTTTGAGCACTATTGAAGTATCTTGGAAAATTCCAAAAGGGATAAGCAGAGGAAAATCAGATAGATGTCTGGCACTCACAGGAGGAAAGTGCATAGATAAACAGTTGAGGATAATTGGTTTAGGTGGGTAAATTAAGATATGATGAGCTCACGCAAATGAACTTAAGAGGGGTCTGGAAAAGACCAAAATTAGGTAAAGAAATAAAGGCCCGCCAAAGAGATTGTAGGAGGTGGGGAAGGGATGAATAGGGAGAATTCAGAGGATTTTTAGGACAGTGAAACTACTCTGTACAGTACTAAAATGATGGTTATATATTTTATATATTTAACAGAATGAGTAAAACACTAAGAGTAAAACTCTGAGAGTAAAACATAATTTAAACCTTAGGCTTTGATGATTATCAAGTATCAGTGTTGTTTCCTCTTTGTAACAAATTACTACTCTGGTAGGGGTTGTTGATAATGGAGGAGACCATGTGTGCCTAGAAGCAGGAGGTTTATAGGAAATCCCTGTATCTTTCCTTCAATTTGCCATGAACCTGTAACTGCTCTCAAAAAGAGATTGGAAAAATAAAAAGAGAAATGGTGTCTGGCTTATAGGAAATATGCAATAAATACTGATTGAATGAATAAAGAAGGAATAAATAAATGAACATAGATAAAACTTTTATCATGATATATCTATTTCTTTACATTTACTGACCTTCAAATTGTTAAGACCAGTCCATACTATTATTTGATTCTTTGACCTGAGATGTGAAAATATGAAATTTTTTTCCTCTTCATTTTTTATATCCACAAGGTGTGCAGAATTTAAGGATAACTTACAATGTTGCTGGGCTATATTCCATGGCTTACTCTCTTTGTTAATTCTATAACAGTTATTTTTTAATGCTACCCATCCTTGTGAACATGAACCTACCAAAAGAAAAATGCTCTGTTAAAGATGAATTCAGCAATATAGTTTCATAATTACATTTCTTAACAGCTACTGAAGTTAATTGTAAAAACTCCATAGTATTAATTGTGCACTTTGCCCATATTTCTCTCAAACCAAAGTGCTAACGCTGTTATTATTCAAGTAATAAATGAATTACTACCAATTAAAGTAGTTTTAAGGAGCTGTAAGAATTAATTATGCAGAATTATTGTCTAATTATAACCTAACACAAAACCACAGATGTTTTTGTTTCTAAATTACTTTGTTACCCCTCCTTTCCCTTATTCTTGTACCAGCAGAGAACTTTTTAAGCATAGTTCATGTTTCTTTTTATTTTAGAAAACTAGACATCACGCTTGTTAAGAACTGTTACTTGATTCCAAATGGGTTCACCTTCCAGAAAAATCTGGAATGCCTACTTAGCCTTCTCCTCCAAGATTGCACACCACAGAAAGGCTGAGGTAAATAGCCTGTTTAGTGTAGACATTGTACTTCAGCTCTTTTTTTTCCCCCCCTTATATGGACAGTTTTGCAGCATATAGAAATTCCCAGGCTAGGGGCTGAATCAGAGCTGCCACTGAAGGCCTACACCACAGCCACGGCAACACCAGATCCTTAACCCACTCAACTCATGTTGATGCTTCACCAGTTCCCAACCTACTAGGAAGATATGAGGAGGATCTTTTGAACTGTTGTCTTTTCCCCCCACCTCCCAATAGGAGAAGAAGAAAAATGGGGAGAGGAGGAGCTTTAATTATCTTACTGTCTTTTATTACAAAAGTATTTTATTATAGAAGCATTATGGCTCATGGAGTTCCTCCTGCGGCACAAACAGTTAGGATCCAGCATTGTCTCTGGGGTGGCCCAGGTTTAATTCCTGGCCTGGGGCATCCAGTTAAGGATTCAGTATTGCCGCAGGTGTGGGGTAGGTCGCAGCTATGGTTCAGATTCCATCCCTGGTCCAGGAAATTTCACATGCCGCAGGTGCAGCAAATAAATAAATAAATAAAAATAATAAATCACAGTTCATTGATTATTCCTATAGAGGGAATTAAAATGGGACTCAGCCCATCACAGAAAAGTACATTGGCCCCATTAGCCATCTATGACTGTCTGTCCTCTTCTGATGCCTTTTCCTACCATGTGGGGGAAGGAATTAGAAATATCAAAAAATTGAATAAATTCACCTCCCCCTTGTGGTCTTCCAAATTTAGGTCAGGTCTGATCAGGGATGAGTTATGGAGAAGATTTAAATAGGATAAAATATTTATATATTCTTTTTTTTTTTCTTCAGTAAAGATAGATTTATTTGACTCAGTTTCCTGAAAGAACTTTGTTGGTCACACAGTCTATTGGCTTATCATAAACCAACTGTTTGGACTACAGTATCTCTAACTCCCAGCTGTAAACATTCTGATGCTCTATTTCCATAAAATAAAAAAATTGATTTTTTTTTGTCTTTTTGCCTTATCTAGGGCCGCACCCGCGGCATATGGAGGTTCCCAGGCTAGGGGTCTAACAGGAGCTGTAGCTACCGGCCTTCACCACAGCCACAGCAATGTGGGATCCGAGCCGCATCTGCAACCTACACCACAGCTCATGGCAACGCCGGATCCTTAACCCACTGAGCAAAGCCAGGGATTGAACCTGCAACCTCATGGTTCCTAGTAGGATTTGTTAACCACTGAGCCACGACGGGAACTCCAAAATAAAAAATTTGAGACCAGTGAGTTGGCAGTTAGCTCTCTAAGTCTGCTGAGCTATACTTTTTACCTTTTATTATATATGAGGGTCACTGCTATATATAGCATTCTGGGTTTGCTGAGATTTTTATTTTATATATTTTTAATGGTCTTTTAATATCTGAAAATGAGACTGTTCACTGATACTTTTAAATCACCCAAAATGCTATGGAACTTATATGAACCACTGCCAGAGTCAGAGAAAAGAGAACCCATTTGGTTCAGTTTAAAAGAAGTGCTAAAAGGAAAATAAAGTTGGTTCATACTTTACTCTGCTAAATTTAGCTTGTTCAGTAAATCAGTCACACATCAAAATAATATAGTCAGAAAAAGAGGACTATTGCTTATTCATTTACAAGTAGTTTACTTAGCCAAAACAGTTTTTTGTTTGCTTGCTTTTTAGGGCCACACTAGAGGCATATAGAGGTTCCAGGCTAGGGCTCTAATCAGAGCTACTGCTGCTGGCCTACACGACAGCCACAGCAATGCCAGATCTCAGCCACATCTACACCCTACACCAAAGCTCACAGCAATGCTGGATCCCTAACCCACTGAACAAGGCCAGGGGTGGAACCTGTCTCCTCATGGATGCTAGTCATATTCACTTCCACTGAGCCATGATGGAACTCCCTGAAATACTTTTAAAAAGAACAATACAACTGTCAAATTAGCTACAAAATACATGATACATTAATAATCAAATTATATAAATTAATAATCAAATATCTACATACCTGTTTCAATTTGAACATGCAGTCTCTGAAATACATTTATAAAATCCAAACGCAACTGCTTAAATTCAAATGTAAAAACATATAAGGTGGCAGGTTTCAAATCATCCCACTCATAAAACATGACATTATTTTGCATAATTTGTGAAGAATTTTTAAATGATATTGACACTAAAATGTCATTGGAAGATAGCACACTCCAGTTAAAAGAAACACTTGTACTTGTTGCTATTGTCTTAATATTTCTAGCTGATATTCCACCTAAAAGATCAGGGAGAATAATTAGTATGGTTTCAAATGAAACAATGTAACACAAAGGATACTGAATTACAAAACAGTCACTAAGATGAAAAAGCTTATCTAACTATAAAATTTTTTCTAGACCAAATAGGAGTTTCTTGCACTCAGAATGAATTGAATTACAATCCACATTATAAAATTTTAAAGAATACTCTAAACTATATGTAATATATCCACTATACCTATTTATTCATTTTAGCACACATTAAATGTCAAAACTGAAAATCTTATTCTTAGCTTAGTTCACAATTTCATTTAAATTTTGAAATTTAATTTTTTTTTTTTTTGGTCTTTTTAGGGGCACACCCGCCGCACATGGAGTTCCCTGGCTAGGGGTTGATTGGAGATACAGCCACTGGCCTACACTGCAGCCACAGCAACATGGGATCTGAGCCCATGCCTCACGGCAACACCGGATCTCTAACCCACTGAGCGAGGCCAGGGATCAAACCCACGCCTTTATGTATACTAGTCAGGTTCATTAATTGCTGAGCCACAACAGGAACTCCTGAAATAAAAAACCCCATAAAATACTACTATCATAATATGATTTTTAACTATCATTACATACTGTTAATCACTCTAAAATTCAAATTATCTGGTAATAAAAAAATTTTCCCTTTTATAATGTGGTGAGGTAGCTAAATAACACGTATTACTTACGGGTCTGAAATGACTTTTCACTTAAAACTTGTCCATACTTTATGGACTGTATAATGACGTGGTAGTCTTCATTTTCTTCTAGTGTTATTAATGATTTTGGAAGCTTTTGTGGGTCTGCAAGAATCCTTTTGACATTCTGAAAATCATGAGATTCATTTGCTTAATAAATGTTTATTAACTCTGAAATGTCAATTATAACCAGAAGTTTGTCTTCTGTATATCTCATTCATAAAAAGCAATTTTTCCAATATGGAATGAAAACATACATAAATTACTTTTACGTAAAATATTACTTTTACATGGTTACTCTCTGTGTAGTACATAAGTTCTAAAAAGGAAAACAATCGTTCTGATGAAGTCAAATATTATTTTGATCAATTAGTTACTGAAGATATTTCATAAAATGCTAACATTTTATATATTAATACAATTAAAGAAATTGCAATAACTATTAAATTATTATTTACAGTGTAACATTTAGTCACAAAAAATTTACACCATGATCACATTTTAATCAGAGGGAGAAAAAAAAATGCCTTACTTTTTGAGCAGAGTTATTAACAAGATGGTATTTTAAAAAATAAAATTCAGGGCTTCCTCCCTTAGGAAATTCATCCCATTCAATAGAAATTATTGTTGTTTGTTTATTCTTAGATACATAATAGAAATTTTTTGAGATCTGAAACGGGAAAGAAAAGTAACAGTAAAAAATCAAAATAGCATTCTTAGTTATTATTTTATGGGAAGTTTTACAAAAATGAAACCTAAAATATTCCAAATTATAACTGAAGAATATTTTGGATATATCAATTACTACACATGAATTAACATCCAATAGATACTTTATTTATAAGCATAACTTAGGAAATAAGAAAGGCAATTAAAATAAGGCAGGGTTAACTTAAGATGAATGTTTCTCAAAGGAGGAAACATCATGATTCTAAGGTCAGGGAGGAGGAAGAAAATTACATCACAGCACACCTTCCTAGCATGTGAAATTGTGTACCTTGAGGAGAGTGGATTCTTGACAAAACACTTAAAAAGAAAGTTTGGGAGTTCCCACTGTGGTAAAGTCAGTTAAGAACCCAACTGCAGCAGCTCAGTTTACTGGGGAGGCACAGATTCTATCCCCAGCCCGGAACAGTGGGTTAAAGGATATAGCATTGCCACAGCTCCTGCATAGGTTTCAGCTGCAGCTTGAATTCACTCCTTGGCCCTGGAACTTCCATATGCCGCAGGTGTGACCATATAAAAAAAAAAAAAAACTTGAGTGCAAAATGTTTGAAGAAAATGTTAGCAATTGAGGCAAAAAAGCTAAAACATATTATCATAACGTAAAGGGATGAGACCCTTTCTGTTCCCTAGATGACAAAAAAGACTTCAGCTCTCAAGAGAATGATACATACATCAATAATTCCACCAAAAACAACCTTAAAATGCTTCCCTATGCCATGCCTTTTAGCAGATTCTGATCTCTCTCTCTCCACTCATTATCCCCAAAACAGTTTGCATGCAGTGAAGACAGATGCCACCAGTTTGTGTAGTACTCTTCTTAGGAAGTAAGCCTAATACAGAGTGTTATTTCTATTCAATATACTCCTTATTTTCCAAATTGGATAGTTCAATGGAATCACATCTTGTCCATTAATTATTTTGAAAAGGGTACATTCAAAAATGTTTTACCTTAACAAAATATTGTATCCAGAGCAGTAGAATAATTGATTTTTCCATCTGGAAAATAAAGTATATTCAGATCAATTAAACATATACATTTTTAGCTTCAAAACTAAATTATTGGACATTCTTTAGGTCTTGTCTGTGTATTTCACTTTAATGTCATGTCTTTTCAATCCCAACTGCTCATTCAACCAATTTAAGGCATTGATAAGTAGGTGCTTCATAAAACTCTCCTCCTGGAGCAACAAAATACAAAGAAACTATAAGGGACTAAAAATAATTGCACGAATGCATAAACTGGATCCTTCCAGTTTTAGTCCTTTCCTTTAAACTGTTCTTTTCTCCATTGGTCAAAAGTTGGGGAGTACTTCTAAAACCGTGCGGCTCAGAACATCTGTTCTCCTGCACTGAGAGAGCAAACACCTTGCCTTAGAGCTGAATTTGAGCGGGGGACTTGGACTTGAACAGGCAGCCGGCAGCGATGTTCCAACTTTGGTGTTCTTATAACACACAAACATCTGAGCTTCTGTTTAACTGCTTAGATTTGGGGAGAACCTTTAATACTAGTAAAACTGGTCCACCCAGTAAAACTGGAAGCATCAGTACTTTTCAAAAAAAAAAATAGTAAAACAATTTGCTTCTAGGAGCCTCTATAATTAAAGAGAAAGGAGATGTTAGAAATAAAATGAATTATCAGGCAATTATGCAAAATTACATTGTATGAAACTAATCTTAACTGATAAAAATCTAGAACACCTACACACTGTTTCTTTGTTGAAAGTAATTCCTCACATTTTAAAACTACATCACGGTTATGAAAAACTATTTCAAATACTGGGGATGAAATTGAAACTTAAATGGGTAAAACATTTAACATTGTTTCCACTTTATTTTTAAAATGCATTTGATCCAAAAACCTCCTGTAACTTTTCCCAGGAAACTTGAGTCCCTGCAGACTTAAGAACTTTCACATTCAATTTAAGATATAAGTAAAAAAATTTTTAAGGTATATTTCTAAAATTGAAAAGTATCATGTTAATAGCAAATAGATTCCCAGTATCAATTTTAAAGCTCTCTAAAGCCTACTCTAAAGCAGGTTCTTTCTACAAACTCCTCTGTAGTTCTTATTAAGTAGGTGTGCACCTCAGACAAAAATGCAACCCAGTTAAAAAGAAAAACTTAGTCATTCAATCCACACACTCCTCCACAAAACCGCAAAGTTTTAATCCTGTTCATTTTTCTCAGCGTTCTGATGTAAGTGTTTCATTCACAGGGTTATAGTATTAATGGTTCTCCCCAAATCTAAGCAGTTAAACAGAAGCTCAAATGTTTGTGTGTTATAAGAACACCAAAGTTGGAACATCGCTGCCGGCTGCCTGTTCAAGTCCAAGTCCCCCGCTCAAATTCAGCTCTAAGGCAAGGTGTTTGCTCTCTCAGTGCAGGAGAACAGATGTTCTGAGCCGCGCGGTTTTAGAAATACTCCCCAACTTTTGACCAATGGAGAAAAGAACAGTTTAAAGGAAAGGACTAGCGTTTTAATAATGGTAGGCTGAAGGAGAAAGGAAGAAAGACCAGACACGTGGAAGTCAAAGAGCAGTGGGTGCTCAGCGGAGGAGTTTGTGGGTGCCAAGCGCCGCTGCAACTCGCGCTGGCAGGACCCTGTCCCTGATCCAGACAGTACATACCGAGCTTTGCAAGTTTCCCACGCCCTGTGTTGCGCCCTGGTGCTGAGTCTGCAGGCCTGGAGCCCCAATTATTCCCACTTCAAGGCTGCTGCTGCTGCTTCTCCTCCCGGCCCCTCTCAGAGACCCCTCGCTCCGCTCCAGCAGCTCCTCTGAGGGATTTCGTTCCTCCAAGCAGGCCTTTCCTCCAGGTTGGGTTAATTAAGTGAAGGTCTCCATGGAAATGGTAAATCAGGGCAAGGGAGAGGTGTGGGAGGGGAGTCCCAAAACGTTGACCAGCGGGGGAGGAGAATTACACTATGTGGAAGAAGGGAGGAAGGGCTGGGACATGAAGGAGAAAGAAACATTGGCCTTTAGGAAAAACAGGAGTCGACTCTGTGGCTGGAAAAAATCCTGGTGAGGCACAGTCTTGAGCCATGTTCGTCCATGTAGCTCTGTTTAAAGCCTCCCTCTTTCATTCGTTAACATGTTGTGTGGTCTGTTTCTTGTTTATTTTCTGCAGCATTGGACAGTCTTGATTGAACCTTGCCTCCTTCCTGAGATCTCAGTTAGCTCCTGTGACCACACCTTCACCTGGTTCTTATTTCTTATTAGTCCACATCATCCTTGACATTTGCAACTTGAAAGATGACTTGACCCATGGTGCCTTTGTTACTGACTAGGGCCCTTGAACTCAATAATCAAGTTAATAAGAAGCCAGACAAGGAGTTCAGGCAAGTTTTATAGGGCCTCTGCAGCTGGAAAGAGTCAGAACAAGAAACAGGTGCCTCTGCCTGCTCCCAGAAGGAAGGGGACAGAGCTGGTCCGAAAATGGGGTGAGGGCTGATGGTGGGTTGGGCAGAGGGCTGGCTTAAGTGGTCTTCCCATCCCCTTGGTGCTATGTGCAGGGATCATGTGCAGTACCCTGCTTTTGCTCTTAGCACCTTAGAAACACAGTTGGTTTGTGGCCTATTTTGTATCTTATTGTTAATAATTGCCCCAGCTCTGCATTCGTGCAATTTTTTTTTTAGTCCCTTATAGTTTCTTTGTATTTTGTTGCTCCAGGAGTTGATCTAGGTGCACATGCAAGCAAGCACTCCAGGAAAGGGTCCTAGGTCCCAGCCTTTCTCTGAGTCTGGGTTATTTCATTCACTTTGATGGTTTTCAATCATATTCAAGACTCCCAATCCATCTTGGATCTCATTTCTTTCCAGGGCTTCAGAACAGTATTTGCAGGTCTGTATTCACCATTTCCACCTGGTCGTCCCCCAGAGGCACTAAAAACCATTTTCCCAAAACTAAATTCATGATCTTCCCTCTCCCAGCCTTTCCTGAGCAAATGGTCAGCCAGTCAAACAAAAAGAAATCTTCAGTTTTACATCTTCAGATCCTTTTCCTCACTACCCAAAGCTAATTTGTCCTCAAACATCCCTTTGGTTTATCCTGAAATGTCTCTTAGGTGATTACTTCCTCTCTCTTCCCACAGCCATGGGCTTAATCGAAAACCAGATTGACTTTCTCTGTGGAAAGCAGATGCCATTTTAAGCGTTGGAACCACAGTTCAGAGCCTATGGCAAGCATTTCTCTGAAAAGTTGATTGTGGTCAAAAGTAAGCTTGTAGGGTGCTTAGTAAAGTGTAAATACTTAATAGAGTGACAACTAGTGTTGGTTCCCTGTGATTACTGCAAATAAACTCAAACCTGGGCTGTTTCTTTATCTGATATCCCCAGTCTCTCCTACATACTCTTTCTAAAATACACACATGATCACATCTGGGTGTCTACTTAAGAGCCTATTTTGACTTCTAGTTGCTTACAATGTATCTCTGCCAAATTCATTTTCCAACTTCTCTATTCTCTCCTTCTTGGCACCCTAATTTATGCAGTCAATGAAGTAACAGGTCATAAACTTTTGCACCTGTTTCCCTATAGATCTCTATTTACATTGTAACACAAAAATTTACTTTTTTTGTTTGTGGCTGCACCTGCATTGTGCGGAAGTCGAGGACCAGGGATTGAACCTGTGCCACAGCAGAGACCCGAGCCATAGCAGTGTCAAAGCTGGATCCTTAACCCACTGAGCCACCAAGGAACTCCAAAAATTTACTTTTAATGTATTTATGTTCTCAGCCATATTAGGAATTTCATAATGGCAAATACTATAAATTCAAGCATTTATAGATGTAAACTGTATTTACGTTGTAATTCCTGAGGGCCCTACATATCTTTAGTCTTTAAAAGTAGAAATTGTCAAGGCAATATATCACAAAACAATTTCAGCTTTTAGTCTCTGAGAAATATGACCAAATTAAAAATCCATCAAGGGCATTAACTAAACTTATTGTGGTAATCCCCTCACAGTACATACATATATCAAATCATTTGCTGTACATCTTAAGCTTACACAGGAAGCTTACAAAGGAACAGGGGGAGAAAAATCAGCAAGCTGGTCTAAATAAATTTAAAAAATCTTTAAGGGAATTAAATAAAGTACACATATTTCAATGTGGCTGTGTTGTCCTATATTAGCTTTGCAAAAACTGCATTTTAAATAAGCAGCTATCAAAAACACTGCGACCTTATGTAGTTTACATCCATCTTTCCACTAGGTCAATAAATTTGGTAATTTAGGAACAGCCAGACTGAAGTGATCCATAGAGTAAAGTATGTGGGAATGGGTTTGGAGCTCCCATAATATCTTGGAGCAAGCCATTCCCCCCAAATCTCCAAGTGTTCAGCAACCTGGAAGCTCTTCAAACCCTGTCTTTGGGGGGGTTATATGGAAGCTTCATTACATAGGCATGGTTGATTAAATCATTGGCCAATGGTAATTGATTTAACCTCTGGCCCTCTCACTTCTCCAGAGGTTGAGGGCCTGCTTGAAAATTCCAACCATCTAATAATGTGATTGGTTCTCCTGGCAACCAGTCCTCATCCTTAGGTCCCCAAATTATCAAATTAACATAACAATAGACACTTTTATGGCTCTTATCACTTAGGAAATTCCAAGGGTTTTAGGGTTTTAACCCTGTGCCAGAAATTAGGTCTAAAACCAAATATATATTTATCAATATAAATCACAGTTTTACATCTGTTCAACATCCCTTCATCCCTTCAGAGTAGATTAATCTAAAATAGGTCTTGCTCCCTCTAGTTTTTATTCTACTTTAATTCATTTTCAACTGTCTTTAGATTCATCTTCCTAGAGGTTAGACCTGATAATGTTAATATCTTATCCTCAGCCTTCCTAATTCCTTATTCTGCTCATTGAAATCTTCCAGAAATATTTTCAGTTCACCTTATACATTTTCAGTCCTCTGTTTTTTTCCCTTAAATTTTCCCTTCTGTTTCCCCTTTACCATGAAACTTTTCCTGGGTTACTCCTAACAAAAATCATTTTCCCCTCCTCTGTGTTTCTGTGGCACATAGTGCCTCTAATGGATGGCTCACTGAATTTTATTTTTTTACATAATTATCTGTAAACATCTTAGTATCTCTAACAAACTATAACCTCCCTGAGGGTAAAATTTATGTCCTGTTGATCTTCATATTACCTATTGAACTAATTGTGATACTATATATATAGCTGGTACTCAACCAATATTTCCTAATAAATTCTCGCTGAAGGAATATTATAAAACTCTATCTCCCTTTTATAGGCAACACTTGGAAGTTACCACATTGTAAAGATTAACAATGTTTCTGGAAATAGCAAACAAGAATTTTAACATGAGTCATGCCACTCTGGAAAAACCCAGGCATGATTTATAATATTACTGTAAACTTCTGGGTTTGTCTTGAACTCTAAGAGTCTTTTTCAGAATCCTTTCCAATATTCATGAGAATCTTTAACGTTGTTAAAAAAACAAGACAACAGGCCCAAATAGAGCCATTTATGCTAAGCCACACATCAACAAACTGAGACTACTTACAGTATCATTTCTCCCAGAAATGGAATCTTAAACCAGTCTATCAGGAAGCACCTGACCAGTACTGGTTACTAATCTCCCTGAGAGACCCCTGCCAGCCCCTAAAGGAAAGTGACCTTGTCCTAACCAACTTCTTTTTTGTCTAGTATAACTTCCTTTTCCCTGATCCCTTCTGCCGATAAAAATCTTTCATTTTATATAACTCCTTGGAGTTCCTTTCTGTCTCCTAGATTGGATGCTGCCCCATTTATGGCATCATTGAATAAAACCAGTAAGATCATTAAAATTTACTCAGTTGAATTTTGTTTTTTAAACTATGTGTTAACCTTTAAAGTAGCCAAGATTCATCACATTCCAAAGTGTAGAAAAGTATACTATTTTAAGAGTAAATGGAACCATACTTAAAAATTAAAGGCCAACATAAAAACATTTTTTTCTTAAATCTTCTGACCTGGATAAATCAGTAGTACTATTTTTGTCTTTCCTTGCCTCATGTTTCCTTTTTTTATTGGTCTTTATAAATTATTCTTTCAAAGAAGATGTTTCACTAAAGCTTTTCTCACAAAATTAACACTTTCCATAAACTGATAAATAATCCAAGGGAGCCATATTTCTATTACTATTTAATGGAAGCCATGACTGCTATAGAATTCCTAAGCTTTATTTTGCTGGCATGAATTAAAAGAGAAAGAAAATTAAAGATGGATTAACAGCATATGTTCACCTGTATTTGATTTCTTAAATGTGACACCAAAAAGACTGGCTTTTTAGTTCTGTAACTAGGACTGGTCTTTTTTACATTGTAAAATTTCTTAAAAATATGTTATTTTCTTTTAGCATATTTGTTTATACAATATGAAAAGTAACTATTCTGATCTTTTATGAAAATATTTAATCATTCAAATAATTTACTTGTTTTGTTTTGTTTTGTTTGTCTTTTGGGGGCCACACCTGCGACTTACGGAGGTCCCCAGGCTAGGGGCTGAATCGGATCTGCAACCACTGGCCTACACCACAGCAATGCCAGACCTGAGTCACATCTGTGACCTACACCACAACTCACAGAAACACCGGATCTTTAACCCACTTAGTGAGGCCAGGGGCGGAACCCGTGTCCTCATGGATATCAGTCAGATTCATTTCCACTGAGCCACGATGGGAACTCCCAAATTAATTTACTTTGAGTGGAAATGTTATGTTTAAAAAAGTGTTATTGGCTGTGCTCAAGAATCCAAGATTAAAATCTGGGTTTATCTCACTGACCCACAGGAGAACTCCTAGTCTTTCTTTTAGTAAAATTAAAAACACATTTTGGAGTTTCCATCATGGCTCAGCAGTTAACAAACCTGACTAGTATCCATGAGGATTGGGTTCGATCCCTGGCCTCACTCAGTGGTTTAAGGATATAGCATTGCCCAGAACTGTGGTGTAGGTTGCAGACGCGACTAGGATCAGGTGTTGCTGTGGCTGTGGCATAGGACGGCAGCTGCAGCTCTGACTCAGCTCCTGGCCTGGGAACCTCCGTATGCTGTGGGTGTGGCTCTTAAAAATTTTTTTTCTTAGCTTATTCATTGATGTTGGAGAAATAAAAACATAATTAGTTTAAAAAAAACTGGGTTTATCTATATTCACTAGTATGGATTAAAATGCAAATGTCATGTTGAGAACTGGGACTAAACCAGAAAAGTCTTCAGCTCCAGGATGGGTATAAACTAATAAATATAAATATTATTTTAGACAAAATCAAGTATATAAATAATTATAATAATTATTGTAATATTTATATAAATAATATAAACATGAATATTAAATAAATATATAAATAGATATTTATATAAATAAATATATAATAAATATGTATAAATATAAATATAAATACTATTATATAAGTAATAATATTTATATATATTTGTATTATATAAATATTATTTTAGGCAAAATAAAGCAGCTGAATATGGCCATTTTTTGACAATGATAGATACAAGCAGTGTTCCTTTACAATATTTTCTAATTCTTAAGTGGCGAAAAACAATTATCTTATTAGCAAATTTTAAAAGGCCAGTGGGAGTTTTCTCTTTTAAATACAAAAAGTATCATTCTTTTAAAGTATGGGCCATGAATTCCACATGAATTACAGTAGAGCCTCCTTTACTTACACTAACCAGTTCTCTACTTTTCTCTTCTAGTAAGTGTTACAATATTTGTTTGAGGTTGATATCATTCAGAGTGGCTAATCCTAAAAAAAAGGAAAGAATTAATGGAATTGTTTATGCATTACTTAAGTAATAAAATTCATACTTTGGGGTAATCTTGATTTTCTAATTTCATTTGCTAAATTGTTTCTCTAAGACTTTACTCTCCTGAAAAAAAATCCTATTTTTTAAAATTCCAAAAGAAAGACTTGCCTATTAAAAAGACGTATACATTTTACGCACAGAGATGTATACAAAAGGTGTATACATTTTTATATATACAGAAAATTTACCATATTTTACCCATAACCTATTACCCCAAAATAGAAGCATTAACCGTATCTATCTGTTTCATCCCAAGATATTTTGCAATGTATATATATATATATATCATTTTAAGCAAGATTGAAATTATCTTCTTTTATATCTTGATTTTTTATAAAACAGGTCGCTTCAGTAAAGAATCTTTGAAAATATAGTTTTGAACTCTGCATAATAATCCAAGTTCTAAATATCACATAATTTATATAATGATAACCAAACTGTAGAATTATAGATAATTTGTTCCCAAATTTTTGGTACCATAAAAAATGTTTAGATGGGTCTTCAAGTTTAAAATGATGTATCACCAGCACTTTAATACATCGTTGGCTAATGTTTCTCTAAACACTAAAGAAATAGAAAAATCAAAAAATTCACAAAGTAAAATCGCTGAACAGAACAAAATTGATTTCAGGAGGGATTGTTATTTAAAATAGATCAAAGTCTACCAGGAAAAGAGAAAGGAAATAACTTCTCTCCCATTTCCAATTTCTTAACTTGGAGTTTGTGGATCTATATGTACCAGAAACTGGTCAGGAGCCATATTATTACAAAACTACATAGTTCAAAGGTAGCCAAAGTTCCTTTCAATCCAACTGCCTCCCTGGTCTTTCTATATCTATTCAGACATAGTAGGTTCGGGAAACATCTAGTTCTAGCAGTCTCCTACCATACTTTTTAAGTAGCCAAGACAGACATTATAGCTGAAGAAAGATGACCAACAATAAAAACAATATCTGTGAAAGAAGGAAATTGTAGCTTTTCATGAATTTTGACAACTTGCATTATCTGAGAAGTATGAAAGGATATAAGAAGGAGCTGTCACCTTTGTATATTTGAAAGTATTAGGAAATACCAGATAGAATATGGGCAGTAAATTGACTTTAGCCAGAAATAAGAGAAGAAAAATCTCACCATTCCTCAAATAGTAATAGAGTATAACCGAGGGTAATCCATATAATCTATTCATTAATAAACAGAAAATGGCATGAGACCTATGAAAATACTACAAGGAGTATCATTATAAAAAATGAGGGGAAGAAGAAACTGGTTAGTATAGCACCATGTTGCAAAATTCAGGAAAAAATATTAGGAAAGTTTTTGGTTTTCTCTAAAGTGTACAAAAGACAGGATTTTCATAAAACTACAGAAAAATACTGAGAAGGAAAAACAGTGCAGCATAAATAGAAAACAACCTGAGTTTTAAACATAGCATATAAAAAGGGAATTAGATAAGGTATTAGGTAAGGAATTAGGTAAGGAAACTAAAAATGCAGAATTATAATCCACAGTGATGGAAGTAAAGCAAGTATGAATAACTTCCATGGAAGAAAAACCTGAAAACATCTTCAATTATGCAGAACCAAAAGACCAATAGATGACAAAATATGAGAGAAATTTCACAAGTATAAAAGAGAAACAATATATACATAATTAATATACCTGAATATAAAACCAGATTATCTAAAACTAAGCATATCATATAAAAACATACCAACAACAGAATAAATGCTTCTTGTATATTTAGAAAAGGATTGTGTGAAGATTGGAGGAATTCAAAACATCCAAAATAATATCAATGAGTAAAGAACCATGCCTATGCAAATTTTCACATTATTAAACTCAAAACTTGAAGTTAATAAGCCATCATTCAAAAGAATAAATATGTCTATAATGGAATAAAATATTAGCTAGAACCAAAGTTTTCTTTTGCAGCACTAAATGTCCAAATATAATGAAGCAAATTACAGTTTCAAAAGCAAACAATGATCTAAAATTTTCACACTGAGCTAATATAATCAAGTCCTTTTTACATGTTAAACACTCTGGTGTTTTCCAAGCATTAATTCTATTAACCTCACACTAATCCAATGAGAAATTTGAAAAATATGAAGTGCAAAATTGTTATTTATTAGAGTCACAAAGAAAAAGATGACTTTAGGACTTGAATTCACGCCCACTTAGTCTGAAAGCCTCAGAATTTAGCTGTTACGATACATTGTGAGTAAAATCTTAGAAAATATAAAATCCACGTACTTTCCCAAAGAAAAGTTACTTAGAGATTTAAATCAAGAAATAAATCAAACATAAGAGATACTGGCAATGAGAGTAAGAATTATAGTTAATTCTTATTAAATGGGTTAAATTGGGTTACAAAATTAAATTTATTCATAAGCGTGTGCCTATATAGCTCTTTATAGAAAATACGGATATAATTTAAGATAATTTTGATACAAAATAAATGCGAAGAGGCAGAAAACTTAAATTCCATACTCTTTAGTAAATATAATTTTCTTTAGTCAGAATGTCAAGCTTTCTAGTTAGCAGTTTAGTGAAAAAACTCTGAAAAACTAAACGGTTTTTATTCCTCCCAAAGATGCAGTGTAAAGGCAAGATTTCAAGCACTATGGTCATCTATAAGACTTTATTAGAAAGAAATGAAGACTGGAAACGATAGTTGCAAACTTTTGTGCAAATTAGAAAAAAAGGTATCTCCTCATGGCAGATGTATTAGGAAAACAATGTCTGATGGATGAGTTAGAAAATGCCCACCCCCACCCCCTTACCTCAGGACTTATTGGAAACAGCCTCCTCCTTCTGGGTGTTTGCTTGGCCAGAGGCGACTGCTTTGTGCAAAGAAGGAATTTCATCCTTTGGGTAGAACAGCTCCTAGTCAGGTTTTATGACCTGGCTCAGGAACCTGAGTCAGATTTCAGCACTCACTCGCCCCTCAGATGAGCACTTTAAAACAGGGACCAAAATGTACTATCATTCACAGCAACCCTGTCCAGGAATATTAGCACAAATGTGAATCCTCATCCACCTGGGTTTGTAAGCCTTCTGGAGAAAGTCATATTTATTCTACATCTTGAAATCTTCTGAATCTATATGTCGTAAAGACATGTTCTCAATAGATTAATGCTTTAAAATTGTTGTGATATCTAGATTTCAATAGTGTAATTTTCTGTGTAATGTGAATGTTAATTTTGAAACATTTCATGGAAATTAATTGCCTAGAAAAAACTCAGAAAGCCTCCAACTCCAATTATGAATCTCTGTTCTAGTTTTAGGCATCAGAACATCAAGGTACCAGGTCTGCTTTTTTTTCTTTAACTTAATTGAATGGAATATATCAGTAATTTATTCAGATTCATCTCTTAAAGATGACATGAATAAGAGCTTTCATTTTATTAATAATGACTTAAGTTTTAAAAATGGAACCAAAAATCCCACAGTATATTAATTATAATATAACCTGGAAGGTAGGGACAGGTTACCAAGTTATTTGTCCTGTTAGGGCACACTGCGAAAGTACTGCTAAAAAAAATGACAAAGAATAAATAGAATAAGAAATAAGATAAAAATATAAAGATTTTAAAACACCAGCACACTTAGACATATATACTAATGTGAACTGACATTTTCTGCTGACTGTATCAACAAGGACTTTTTTCTGTTTCCATTTAGTGTGGATGATGATAAAGGATTAGAAAAACAGAGTCTTTCTTGTGGGAAGAAAAACTTGATTCAGCAGTTGTGGAAGACAAATAAGGCAATACATATGGAAATTCTTCAGCATGCTGATGTCATTTTATCCAACTCCACTCTACGCATAAGGATTTATAATAAAGATAATTAGAAACAAATTTAATATCCATTATAGACTGGTTAAATAAATTGTGATATTGACTTAATGGGATACTATACTATACAGCCTATATAATTTCAACTGCAGAAAAACTTTTTTTCATTTTTAAAAGTTTTATTGAAATTAGTTGATTTACAATACTGATAATTTCTGTTATACATCAAAGTGATACATTTATACATATACACAGAAAAACTTTTAAGAAAAAAGTTATTTTAAAATTGAAATATAGTTTATTTACAATATTAGTTTTAGGTCTACAATATAATTCAATAGTTTTATAGTTTATACTTAATTTAAAGTTTTAAAATATTGGCTATAATCCCTGTGGTACAAAATATATCCTCGTAGCTTATTTATCTTATACATAGTAGTTTGTACCTCCTAATCCCCACCACTATCTTGCCCCTTCACCCCTCACTTTCCCAACTGGTAAATGTGAGTTTGTTCTCTGTGTGAGTCTGTCTCTGTTTTGTTATATTTGTTCATTTTATGTTTTAGATTCCTCATATAAGTGATAACATACAGTACTGAATTTCTCTAACAATTCAATAAGGACAGTACCCTCCAGGTCCATTTATATTGTTGCAAATGGCAGAATTTCATTCTTTTTTGTGGCCGCATAATATTCCTTTGAATGTATATACCACATCTTCTTTGTCTACTCATCTGTTGATGGAAACAGGTTGTTTCCACATCTTGGCTTTCATAAATAATTCTGCTGTAAACATTTTGTGCATGAATCTCTTCAAATTAGTTTTTGTTTTCACCAGATATATAGCCAACAGTAGAATTGCTGGATCATATGCTAGTTACATATTCTATTTTTAGTTTTTTGAGGAACCTCCAAATTTTTTTCCAGAGAGGTTGCACCAGTTGCATTCCCACCAAAAGTGTACTAGTACTCCTTTCCTCCACATCTTTGCCAACATTTGTTATTTGAAAGCTTTTTGATGATAACCTTTTTGATAGGTGTGAGATAGCATCTCATTGTGGTTTAGATTTGCATTTCTCTGATAATTAGTGATGTTGAGCATTTTTTTCATGTTCCCATTAGCTTTCTGTATAACTTCTTTGGAAAAAAAAATCTATTTAGGTCTTCTGCCCATTTTAAACTGGGTTGTTTTTTTTATATTGAGCTGTATGAGCTATTTATATATTTTGGATATCAACACCTTATTAGTTATATTATTTACAAATATTTTCTCCCATTCAGTAGGATTCTTGTTTTGTTGATGGTTGCCTTTGTTGTGCAATAGCATTTAAGTTTAGTTAAGTACCACTTGTTTATTTTTGCATTTGTTTGCTTTGCCTTAGGAGACAGATTAAAAAAAAGATGTTGTTACAATTTATATCAAAGAGTCTTCTGCTTATGTTTTCTTCTAGGAGTTTTGTAGTTTCTGGATTTACATTTATGTCTTTAATCCATTTTGAGTTTTGTGTGTGGTGTTAGGGAATGTTCTAATTTTATTCTTTTACATATAACTGTCCAGTTTTGCTAGCATCATTTATTGAAGAACCTGCTTTTTCCCCATTGCATGGTTTATTCTTGTCTCCTTTGTTGTAAATTAGTTGACCATAGGTGCATAGGTTTATTCCTAGGCTCACTATGCCATTCAATTGATATAACATGTCTGTTTTTGTGCCAGTACCATACTTTCATTTTTTTTTTTTTGGCGGGAGGGATTTTAGTGCTGCACCCATGGCATATGGAAGTTCTCAGGTTAGGAGTCAAATTGAAGCCGAGCCGCCAGCCTACACTACAGCCACAGCAATGCCAGATCAGAGCAGCATCTGAAACCTACACTACAACTCTTGGCAATACTGGATCCTCAACCCACTGAGCAAGGCCAGAGACTGAACTCACATCTTCATGGATACTAATCAGGTTTGTTAGTGATGAGCCACTACAGGAACTCTCATACTGTTTTGATTACTGTAGCTATATAGTATAGTCTGAAGTAAAAGAGTGTTGTGATAATTCCAGCTTTGTCCTTTTTTTTTTCTCAAGATTACTTTCACTAAAAATTCTTAAAGAAACTGAAAATTATGTTCAATTTAATCCTAGATCAGGAGAGGCAGGGAGAAAAACATAAATAAAATAAGAATAGAAACTAGTTATGCATACGTTTTGTATTACTTTTCTCCTACAAATAGTAATTACGAGTTTTTTACTCTCCACCCTTCCAACATGATAGTAAACAGCTAATACTATATTGATTTAATAAGTTAAAAATCACATCTTGTATTTTTGATGTAAATTTCTGAGACTTTCAGGAAATATGAACATATATATTACTTATATATATGTATATAAGTATATGTGTATACAACACACAAATTCTAAACTTGACAGTTGTTTAAGTTTAGAGGTGGAAAAGGCTTCAAGGAACTGATTTAAGGACAGTAAGGCATGAGAGGAACAAAACTAATACAGCTCAAATTGTTAGAGAACAGACCACACCTTACACAAAACACAAATACACCAAACGCAAAACACAGTGGTTCTATTTGGAAAGGCCAGAGGGAAACACTGCACCTCAGAATAGTCAATAAGGTTGAGGAATGACAGGGAGCAATTTACCTGCTGGCTTCTGGACCCATCCTTCACTGCTCAGTGTTTACCTCACAGGCTATTAATTCCTCCCTTTTTCTAGGCTGCATTACTCAGTTCATCAGGTGTGATCAGGGGACATGGTGCTTCTTCCAGGCCGAGGGGTGGTGGCAGAAACAAGAGTCTCTATGGCAAGGCATGTGGAAGGGATGCTGCCCTTCTCCCCAGAAGACAACACGGTGGTCAGAGTAAGGCAAGGAGGCCAATGGTTTAGTCTGGGCCTGCTGCACAAATGCCGTTCCTGACTAGCTGCTTCAGGCTGCCTGGGAGGAGAAACTATCATAAAGGTGGAAGCAGATTCAGCATCACCAGCTGCAGAAATATTGGCATGAGTACATCAGGACCAGTGTTCATACTGAGTCCAATTTTTCATCTACTAATTACCTTTCAACTCATTTTCAATGGTCTGAATATTTATGTCCCCTCAAAATTCATATGCTGAAATCCTAATCTTTTAGATGTTGGTATTAGGAGGTGGGCCTTTTGGGCAGTGAGTAGAACATGAGGGCTGGAGCCCCTATGAATGGGATTAGTGCCCTTCTAGAGGAGGCCTCAGAGAGTTCCCTCATCCCTTCTGTCATGACAAGATACAGCAAGAAGGCTTCTGTATTTGAAGGAACAAATACAACAACAGGAACTCCTATATAATTTTAATATGTTTTTCTTGGTAATACTAATATAAACAATCCAAGGATTTAACTCAGTACTTTAAATAACAACAATGACATGGAACCATAAGCTGTAATAAGCGGTAAGTAAATTTCTCAAAGTTATAGCTGACTAACCATCCAATTTCTCATCTTTATATCTTCCTCATACTGCCACACTCAAGCTGAAACATTCTTCTTCGCCCGGTTAATTTTTACTCATTCTTTAAGATTTATCTTAGGTTAATTTCCTCAAAAAAATATCTGACTCTCCTATAAACTGCATTTAAATGACCCTTATCTCTGTTTCCATGTATTTGAAGCAGGAAGCAGAACCTTACCAGACCCAAATCTTCTGGCATCTTGATCTTGGACTTCTTAGACTCTAGAACTGTAAGAAATAAATGTCTGTTGTTTATATGCTGCTCGATTTATACTATTTGGTTATAGCAGCCCAAATTAAGACATCATTTCATTATGGCTTTTGTTCATAATAATAAATACCAATGAACTACATTTCTATAAGTCAAATCTCTTTATCAGCATTTGAGAGATCATGACTCCAATTCTTTGTATAACCTTTTATTTCCTTGGCTTCTATGACCTCCATTAAGGCTCTGGGCTTTATTCCAAGCTCTATGACTACTCTTTATCAGCTTCTTTTTCTGACCTTTCTTTTCAAAGGTCCCTAGCCCGGGAACTTCCATATATAGCAGGTGCAGCTCTAAAAAGCAAAAATAAAAATAAAAAATAAAAAATAAAACATATATTCTAGAGATCATTCCATACTAATATATAACTTTCTTTTTCATTCTCCATTTACAGTTTCATAGTATCACATTATATGGATTAATATAATGTATTCAATTCTTGTTGGTTCCAGTTTTTGGTATTATATTACAAGCTATACTGTAATGAATAATATTATACAAGTGCTTTTTTGTGTTTGTACAGTTGTTTGTCTAGGGTATACATATTCTAGATAACTTGGTCAAACCAAATATTACTTCTAAATTTTAGTAGACATTGAGAAATTCTCAGGATTTCTATTTTGTATTACCAATTATATATGTGTCTGTTTCCCCAGAGCCTTAAAAAAGAAAAATATAATTAAATTTCTGAATTGTTATCAATCTTTTAGGTAAGAAATTGCATTCAGTGTAGACCAAATGTGAAATGCTTTTATTAAAATATGCTCAGTTATTTTTTCATTTTTAAAGGGGCCAATGATATTTTTTTCTTTCAACTATCAGTACAAGTTGTTAGTCCATTCTTCTATGAATTTGGTAATATTTTTCTTTTATGATTTATTTACAGGAGCTCTTTATATATAGGAATACTAATCTTTACCAGTGAAATATTACAAATATTATGTTTTGGTTTCACATTTTCCTTTTGACTTATGACAGTTTTTGTATTGCAGAACTTGTCTTCAGTTTTCTTGTTAAATTTATCAATCTTCTCTTTTGGGCTTCTGGATATTGAGTCAGAATTAGAATGGCTCTCTCTCCTCTAAGACTCTCGTGAATTTCATATTTTCTTTTAGAAATTCTACCCTCTTTGGGGTTTGTTTTGTGTGTGTTTTTAAATATTTAAATCTTTGGTTCATTTAGAATTTATTTTGAGGTCAATGGATGTATGAATTCAAATATCTTTTTCAGGTTACTATACAGTTGTCAAGTTATCTAGGATATGTATACCATAGAAAAACAAGTCATTCGTACCCCTCTGCTGGTTTGATGGTCACTTTTAATTACATTCCAAAAAATTTGGAGTTCTCCTTCTAAACTTTCTCAAGGTGTTTTTATTTATACAATGCCTGATTTCTCACTAGACTCCAAGTTGCATGAGATTGAGCACTGTCTGTTTTTCATTGCCTGTATTCACAGAGCTTAGAATAGTGCCTGGCACATAGGAGATGCTCAGTGCCTGTTTTGTTGTATATGGGAGTGATTATGAAGTTCTAGGAAAATGTTTTCCTTTTTCCCCAAAATAGATTTAAAGATGATTTAATTTTTTAATATAATGAATATTTTTAACAGAGCAAGAAAAAAAAAGAAATGATTGGTAGGTGGTATACAATAGTATGTGACTCATCTGAGGTACATACAGTTTCTCTTAAGGAAAATGTTAATTTATTTTAACCAAAAACACTTCATTCAATTTATATGTTAATAGGAATCAAAGAATATTGAAATGTTAATATCTAGACAGAACACGTGTTATTAAGCACAAATAAGATAAAATCAATTTTTATATACAGTAGATACTGAGACTTTGCAGATGCAATGTTCATTTCTTTCTTTCACCTATTTCTAAGTAACTCTGGAGATCCCCAAATATCTAATCTGTTTTAAGTTTTCTAAGTAGCATGATTTTGAAATGAAAGCAAATCACTTAGCCCAGCCTGGTCCATTATGTTCTCACATCCACATTTCAATGCAACTTTACTATTAGACTCATTGACGTTTGACTTCATTTGATCCTCACAACAACCATAACAAGTGAAGCATTCTCTCCTTTTCATAGATGAAGAGAATCATCTATAAAAGAACTGGGGGAGTTGCAAAGACCTCAGGTTATATAGTCTCAGGATATAATGTCAATAATTTACTGTATTTAAAAAGCACAGTGTTCCATTGTAGAATTAGAAATACATTCAAATAATTTTATTTCTCATTAGCAAAACAGCAGCATGAACAGCAAAACAGCATGCAACTTCAATAGCTACACAAGTACATCTCAAAAAACCAGATGTCCATGAGGCTAACTAAATGTTAAATAATAATAACATATTTTAAAAGTTTTAATGATATAAAAAATAAAAGCCCAAGATTGCCCTCCTCTGTTTAGCAACTGATGTGACATTTCCCCATTCCTTATTATTGGGATAACTATTATATGAATGTATATACATATGTATGTATGGCATTTTTTTTTCTTCTTTATTTTTGGTCTTTTTTAAGGCCGCACCTGTGGCATATGGCAGTCCCCGGCTAGGGGTATAATCAGAGCTGTAGCTGCCAGCCTATGCCACAGCCACAGCAATGCCAGATCTGAGCCGTATCTGCAACCTACACCACAGCTCACAGCAATGCCAGATCCTTAACCCACTGAGCTAGGCCAGGGATCGAACCCGCAACCACATGGTTCCTAGTTGGATTTGTTTCCACTGTGCCATGACGCGAACTCTTTTTTTCTTCTTTTTTAAATCACTGACGTTAAAATTCTTAACTCTATGCAAATTCACTACATTGTTGTGTCAAATGAATTTGTACAAGTCACACAGCTTCTCTGGCTATTTGATACACTTGCAAAATAAGGAGAATTTGCAGAGTTCCCTGGTGACTCAGTGGGCCAAAAATTTGGCATTGTCATTGCTGTGGCTCAGGTTACTGCTGTGGCATAGGTTCTATCCCTGCCCAGGAACTTCCATATTCCTTGGCTATGGTCAAAACATAGCAGGGCAGAATTTGCAATAACATCCCTAATATCTGTTCAAACTTAAATAATCTAAAATGCTATAGTTCTATGATCTGTCTCTAAGAATACCACTCTTTAACTATCCAGATATCAGTATTAACTGACTACATTTACCAGACTAAACAGTAGTGATGAAAGAGTATCTTCATTTGAATAGCCATGGCAGACTTTACAAATCAAAAATGTAACTACTGAGTGAATCCTGCAAACAATCTTCTAATAGATAAGAATACAACTGTATGTTGCAATTATATACGTAACAGCATCTCAACTGAACACCTTAAAATCACTTGATTCTCTAAAGTAGACTGTCAATAAATCTAATTTTTCCATGGAAACTGTATATATTTTATAGTAAGTGTTAAGTTGCCATATCCCAAAAGTATGAAAAAACACATTATTATTAAACACTATAAATATGCCAAGTGCCTTAAAAAATAGTCATAAAAGTTAACTACATTTGACATTATGATGTTGCATAGAGTTCTTAGAATCCAAGAGTTTAATTCCACTGGCATGTGCAGTCTATAGGTTCCTGGAGAGTGTGCAGGACTTCGGTGCCATTGCCTGAGCAGTACAGGGGCACAGTCAAGTTGCGCACCCCATTTTCACGACAACACTTGCAGAATCTTAGATGGCTCTCAATATTGATGTTATATATGGTAGCTGATGGGCATTTCCCATCACAAGATGCAACATTTATCTGTAAGGAGAGACGATGAGAAAAATGCCTTAAAATTTTAAAAACAGTGGCTTTGATTCCACTAAGAAAACTGACTGTCTAAGATGGCAATTTGACATAAAGTATGAAATGTGCACGTAATTAGACAGACCTATGGAATATGTTAATCATAATCTAATAATTTTATTGTAGCCTGAATTATATCACAATCAAGTAGTTTAGAGAATAAAACTAATCTTACGAAAATGGGCAAAGTTAGAATTAGGACTATTTTTGCTGATTAAAATCTCATAAAGACAATATGTGCTCAAATATATTTAGGTTTAATTTCCCTCTCTCTGGATTGCAATTATCATTCAGACTGTTGATTATTTATGCCAAAAATACTTCACATTTCTTCACAAACAATATTTTAATATTAGAATGTAGGAATAATCTCAAAGTTAAATATTTTAAGTGTTGGCATTTTGTTGGCTTATAACTTATCAGTGCTGTGACACATACTTCTGGAAAGACACATACCCATTGTATAACAAACGATATTTTTCACTTACAGAGCTTTGACTTATACAGTCCTGTTTCCTTATGACTGATTTAATAATCACTTTCTGGCACATTCTTTCTTCTCGTCTGCCTGATAAAATATTGAATGTATTTATTCATCAAAAAGTCCATGTCAAATTGTTTCTCAATCAATTAAACATACAGATATATTTAAAATTGAAAACTGATATACATTCCTATAATGAGATAGTAAAATTTCATTCTTACATAATTTATGTTAAATATTTATTTTCAACTTCCAAACATATTTTCACATATACTTTCTAAGCTTTATACTTAGCTCTTGCTATCTTAGAATAATTATCAGAATCATAAATCAAACATATCCCACATATGCAGTAATGCTAACATTAACCTATGTGTGCTATATATATTATTAATTTTTTAACATAATATATATAAAAATCTACTATGGTATATATATGTAAATATACATGTACATAATTTAGGCATAATACATATATAATCTATTGTAGAGTATAAACTGATTTTAAATCGCATTATTTTAGTGGAAATTAATGTAAAATTATGCATGAAGGTAGGTGAATAATTATCAACATTGTTGAAATATATGTATTAGTCATATTATACCTAATTTTATAGCTCTGAAATGATCTCATAATTTCTAATGAAAATACTTTGTATTAATGATATGTTAACATGCCTCTGTGTGCATGATGGATTATCACTTGGTAAGGCACCAATAATATATATTTAATGCTGTATGATAGTGGATGTAATCCTTGAGTCAGGATGCAAAAGAACCAAGTTCTCATTTCACTCTGTTACTGATTTGTTTTGTCACTTCAGGAAACCACTGAATCATTCCAATGAGTTTCCTTGTTTATAAAAGACTGCAATTAGAGCTCAATCTTCAAATGAATTTAGTCACAAAATCTTTACTGAAAATAAATGCTTGTATGAAATCCCAACATGTAAGTACATAAAAATTAAGCTACTCTGGTTAGAAGCAAAGATGTGTAGAAAAGATTGCCTGAAATTAAACTGTTCTCATCAAGGTCATCCATGACCTTAAACTACTATATTCAAAGGTCACATCTCAGTTCTCATCCTACTTGATTTCTTAGCAGCATTTGATCCATTTCATCACTCCTTCCTCCTAGATACACTTTCTGTACTTGGATTCCAGAGAACACTCTGCTTTTCCTCTCATCTCATCCTCAGTCTCCTATGCTTGTTCTTTATCCTTTCCCCACCCTCACAACTATAGCATGGCCTGAGGCTCAGTGTCGGTGGGAGACAGCAGGCTGTTTTATCCCTTATGATCCCTTCACCAGTGGTTTGAAGTAACCACTTCTATTAGCCCTTCTATTCTCATGTAAGTTTAAAAAGAAAGAATAGTCTGAAAGAAATCATCTTTTATATGACCTAAAGGTCCTTATCATTTTCTATCACCTTCATCCCTGTGCAGTGGCTGCACTCTGCCATTACCTCTGCTTTGAACACTCTTCACTCTTCCCGGCTGGCTTCCTAAGGACACTCAGTCTCTACTCAAATGATACCTTATCACACAGGCATTCTCTAACCACCCAATTAAATTAGCAACGCAATTCCCTTCTTTCTCCAACCCTTTTATTCTATACTATTGTGTTCTTTACCACTCATTACTACCTGACATAATAGTGTATATTTACCTATTATTGTTTCTTCCCTTCTGCATGCACTATTGTTTCATTCTCTATCACTGTGCCTAAAAGGGGGTCTGGTACACGAAAAACACTCAAAAAATCTCTTTATGTTAATTAATTCATGAGTGAAACTGGGACAGGATAAATTTACTGTTAGTTGGTTGATTTTTTCTGTGTCAAGAGACATTTCCTATTTATTACTCAGAGACTTTATTGTAACACACATTTCGTTTAGCACAGTTTCTCTGATAAAGGGTCATCACCCAAAAGCAAAGACTACAGAAAGGGGTTCTCTGATGCCAAAGCAGAAACTACTTCACAAGTCCTTATATGCCAGATGAAAGAAGATGAGGTGGCATGTTATAATTCCGCAACTTCAGAGTCTGGCAAAATTGAAAGATCCTGGGACCAGGCATTGGAGAGCCCTAAATCTATTACTGAGTAGTGTGAGTCAATTTTCTGAACTGTCATTTCCTCATCTATAGGGAAAACTATACCTACTTCCCTACCTACTTCCCAAAACTGCAGCAAAGATTTGTTGCAGAGCTATCTGAAATGGGTTTAACTTAATGTTGACGTGGCAATAAATGGTAGTAAAAAGATCTTCCCCTATCTGCTCTCAGATAATATAAATGTACTCACTTTTCCAATAATTAGCATGGGGTTACATAATTCAAGGTCTTAACAATACAGTATGATTCTATTCCTATCCTATATCTCATACCTACAGAAGAGTCCAGATTCTAAAGAAGCAGAAGGAAAAAGATGTAAGAGCATAAAAATATAAACATTCTTTGACTCTGGAGCTTGCATTTCACTCCTTGAGTTCCTTATACAATGACTATTTGATGCACATTAATTTACCTGTGATTCAGGGGTGTAATACTGAATGAAAAATTGCTTATTCCCAATAAGCAGAAAATTTTAATCAGTGTGTGTCTAGGAGTCCCAGTAATTAAAAGCTACTAAGCGGTAGTCAAGGTGGTGGTGGTATCCTATTAGGCATAGAAGGTATTCTATTATCCACAAAATTTCTGGCAATATAACTATTATGGGTTGAACTATATCTTCCAAATAGTCCTTTGTGCTTAACAGTTTGACAGTTTTGGAGATAGGGTTTTTTTTCACAGGTAGCCAAGTAAAAGAGAGGTCATTAGGATGAGACCTAATTCATATAGCTGGTATCCTCATGAGTGAAAATCTGGAAACAAATCTGCTTACAAGGTAAACATGAAGATGTCCATCTACAAGCCAAGGAGAGAGGCCTGGAGCAGACCCTTCCCTTAAAGCCATCATAGGAAATCAACCTTGCTAACATCTTTGTTTTAGACTTCTAATCTCCTGAACTGTGAGACAATCAATTTCTGTTGTCACTCAGTTTGTGGTATTTTGTTAACAATGGCCCCAGCAAACAAATGTAATAACTAGATATCAGGCCATCATGTTGAAGTTTTTTGTTTGCTGTGGGTATGTATGCATGTGTAAGATTTGACTTTTCCCATGTCAAATAAATAAAGCCTCTGTCATTCTGGCTCTGCACTGATGAGCAGGCATCATTAGTCAGCCTTTGCCCTCTCCTAAAACTTATACTGGCGATGTTTTAGAATATCACTAGTGGTTATGAAACAGGCTGTGAGCTTAGGCCTGGAGTGGACTCCTGTACCTCATAAGAGGTATGATTTTGATGAGTTACTTTACCTCTCTAAGCTGAAAATCAGGATAAACGCAGAACCTATCATTGGAATTTTGTGAAAAATAAACAGTAGAGAAAATAGGAGAGTTACTGATTTATAAGTTGTTATTATGTTTAACAGTACATATTATAATTATGTTTCATCAAAATGTTAAAACTTAGGGAGTTCCCTTCGTGGCTCAGTGGTTAACGAATCCGACTAAGAACCATGAGGTTGCGGGTTCAATCCCTGGCCTTGCTCAGTGGGTTAAGGATCTGGCATTGCCGTGAGCCGTGGTGTAGGTTGCAGAGGCGGCTGGGATCTGGCATTGCTGTGACTGTGGCGTCAGCCGGCGGCTACAGCTCCTGTTAGACCCCTAGCCTGGGAACCTCCACATGCCACAGGTGCGGCTCTACATAAAGGCAAAAAGACAAAAAAAAAAAAAAAAGTTAAAACTTTGTAACATCCTTTCAATATGATTAACAGCTTTAAATAGAGAACACTGTTCTTACATATTTATGGGATTTAGCCCTTCATGAAAGAAGTTCGGAAATCTCCCTTGAGAGGCATGAAAATTTGTATCTAAGAATACAACTCTACACAATGGCATTATTAACCTGAATTGTGTTGTAGCCCTTTGCACCAAAACTTCTCTAAACAGTACTAAAATTACTGTTTATGCCAGGTCTCCTAAAACTTCTATTTTTATCTTGACATAAATTCATAAACATGTAATGAAAACTGGTTGCATGAATACCTCTCTATTCTATTTCAGTCCTTAAAATTATTAAAAAGCACTATGAAGCAAAACTTATTAAAATAAATATAAAATATATGCACATATTTTATCAAAATAATTACTGGAAATTTTATACATATGATTTAAATATAATTCATTAAATAGGCATCTCTCAAATGTATTATAAAGAACCACAGATTTGTTCAAAGAGGTTTGGAAAATATAATACTCTCCGTGTCCTTATTGGGGTCTCATCATAACCTACTCTGTGTAGTTCAGCTGTTCAAAACACATTTGACCGCGGGGCACTTTTAAACTTAAAACCTATTAAAATCCTGTGCCATACCTTTTGAGAAATGCAACAATAAAAGAATTTCTAATATTTAAATTAAAATTCATTTACTTTAAAACTTCACTTATACTCCAGAAGTTAAAGATTAAATTATAAAATAATCAACCACATGACATAAAAACATTTAAACAATATACATTATAAAATTTGTTTCCCTCATTTTGCTAATGGGAACCGAATTTTATAAGAAAAGTGATAATCATGAAAAATTAAAATTAATCAGACTAATGTAATTCGTCTTGACTTACAGATCTTACAACAGCCTTCATTATAAAGCTTTATAACTCCTTCATTCTAGAAAGACAGAAAGAATAATGTTAAAACTCAATGTTTGTTCATTTCTTCAGACTAGAAATAGGAAAACAACTTTCTCAATATTTTTATTAAATATCACAGACTTTATCGGAAAATGATTGGAATTTAACTATTTCTATTAAGAATTTTTCATTTTTTAAATTAAGATTGGATATTTCACTTAAAATTTATTTATTCATTAGGAACATGAATAAGAGTGCAAAAAGATTAACTTACTTAAAAGAACATACTTTAAATACCACATAAAAATTCTTAACCAAGTCAAAGTACTAATAGATACTCTAGATAGAGGCTATTATATTTTTTTGAACTTCTCAAAACAATCTAAACTAGTTTTTGAGACTAAACTGAGTTATTGAATATATAATGAATATTAAAATGATGTCTCTTTTTCTTTAATATTTTATTCTTCAAAAAAATTCCCCACTTTAGGATGTCCCTTGCCAAAGTCTAAATTAAAAAAATATCATTGATTATCTTTTGGAATTCTTATAGTTATTAACTGCTTTTAGTAACTTGCTAATTGTAATTCAAATAAGAATAATTCACTCTATAAAAATTAATCTGTAAAAATAGATAATGCCTACGGTTCTTTCAAGAGCTAAAATTCTATTATTTGAGTGTATATACATACTATGTCGCTTGCCAGCCAGCTAGCTAACCATCATCACTAAAAGAGCATATATCTTGGAAAAAAACAATCAGTGAAGCCATGCTATTTTTCTACACTTAAAAAAAATATTGCCTCACACAACAAAATAAAGCTTACTTTTCATTAGGGATTATTAGCTCCTAAATAATTAAGGATACAAAGAATCTTTTTTAAAAAAATTGTGTGACTTCCAAAAATCTACTATTATTGGACTCTTCTCCGAGAGAATAGGGAATTGGAAGAGCAAAACTAAAGGATCAGCAACGCTCTGGCATTTGCTGACTTTCACAGTGGCCCATGCTTAGAGAAGCTATGGCAGATTTCACTCTGGCCACTGTACATTAAAAAAGTGAATGACATCATAAATCTGCTATGTGTTTAAGAAAGAGAAATTTGACCAAGTTCTTTTTTTTTTTTTTGGCTTTTGTCGTTTTAGGGCCATACTCATGGCATGTGGAGGTTCCCAGGCTAGGGGTCTAATAGGAGCTGTAGCCACCGGCCTACACCACAGTCACAGCAACGTGGGATCCGAGCCGCGTCTGCGACCTATACCACAGCTCACAGCAACACTGGATCCTTAACCCACTGAGCGAGATCAGGGATCAAACCCGCAACCTCATGGCTCCTAGTCGGGTTCGCTTCTGTTGAGCCACAATGGGAACTCTTTCTTTTTTTCTTTTGACCAAGTTCTGATCAATTAGTTTATTAATCCATATTGAAAGAGATGCAAAGTTGGCTGATCAAAAGATTTTCAGTAATTCTTTCTTCTACATATTAAAAACCATTCAGGCATAGTCAAAATTACTTGGAATGCCATGTGTAATTCAAAATATCACACTGAGAGAATGTAATAGAGCTTTTATACATAAATGAAAATAAAACATTTACCAAAATAAATAAGCCACTATGTATATACATATATGATCTTGGAAAACATATTAATGTGTATTTTTCTAAAATATATTTAATGTTAATTTTGCTTAACTATAGCAAATTACAAACCATTTTGCATTCGGTTTCATTAAAAGGGGGACAGACCATACTGTAGTTCAGAATCATTGTCCCTTCATCAGTCTTAACACATTCAAATGTAGTACAATTATAGTGCCAAGTACTCCCCTCCTAAAAATAAAAGAGAAAGTTACTATTTGCTTATTAAAATATGCTATATTTCTTAAGTAAAATGTTTCCTATCCTACTGAATCAAAAGTCAGGATTCAGAGAGCTTATTGTGGCATAAAATGTCCTTCTGGGAATGTCCCCAAACTTATCTAAAATGATACAATATGTGGTATGCATGTGTGGGGGTGATATGCATGTGGCTGGTTTCATACTAGAACTGAGATGTAAATGTGAAATAAAGCAACAGAGAAGAAAGAAGCAAGTAGGTAATTTTTTTCTACTACAAAATTAATTATCTAATTTGGCCAAGTGTTAAAGGTCTTGCTCTAATATTCCCTCACTAATTATAAAACAACAAATCATATTACCTAGTAACACCTCCTCTCTTGAGGTTTGTTTATTTTTCCTTCCACCCCCTTATCACCAAAAAATTTTAAAAATCTTTGGATGATAGTGATTATTCAACTATGTTTCTATATCTCCTGGTTATTTAAAAACCTATCCCTTTTATTTTAATAAATTTTCAAGCACAGTAACTGTTTTCATTCCTGATTTCAGAGTTCCTGTTTAGATATAAACTAACCTAAAAATAATTATTACATAATTATTATTCTGTAATTGTTGACCTATATTTTTATTTTAAAACTTGCATTTTAAAGTGCTAGCCAAACTCTGTCTTGAAGATTCCTTATGGACCAGCAAAGAATTTTGACAAACTTCCTTTTCTGTAGATTCTATTTTAACTAATAAAAATCTTCAAGTCTTCTTGAATCTCAATTGGAAAAGACTTATAAGTCCAGGTCTAAAAGAAGATAAAACATTCAAATTCAAAAATTAATTCTAATACTAAATTCAAATGATACTAATTTATCTGAAATCAGAATTTAGTTGTTCCACAGAGATTAGATTTCTAGGTAATGAAAGCTTATCTTTGAAAGAGCCAAGAGTTAATAATCTTGATGTATATTTACCTACATGGCATTACTTGCTGTGTTCTCAAAAATATCCTAGATATAATTTAGTCTTTTATTTAAATTTCAAGGCTATCATTGTGAATACTGATTACATAAACCAATGGTTCCTGAATTACTGACATTTACTGAGTTTATGTTGCTTTTTTCCTAAAATCCCCTCATTACTGTTATCTTCAAGTAGTCTACTTTTCTCTCACTGACATCTATGTCTCCTCAGCATTTTACAAGCTTCTTTTTTCAAGGTTCCCACTTAAAAAATACATAATATAAAACAGAAATACTGCTATAATTAAACAGATAATATCAACAACATTGTTTAAATCAATAATACTACATACTATAAAATAACACACTATGGGACAATAACATAATTGTTTATTTTTCTCATTTAATAAAATGCACAGGTTTGGGTAAATCTGTTATTCTTTAGTGTATGTGAGTAATCCCATGTAATTAAGAACACCAGAAATAAGACCTCCATATAATCAAACTATTAATGGAAAAAAAATTGAGGATAGTAATAATAAATTGGAACTACCTTCATATATTGTAAATTATAAAGAGAATTTGTGACCCTTCTAAATCTGATGACATTACTAACAACTGTACTAAAATTTATGGTTCCGTTCTTCTCTTCTAAAAAAGGAAAGGAGTAGGTCAGTCTGCAAACTTCCATAGAATTATTATGAGATAATGGAAGAGTTCAGAATAATTATTTTATTGTTTTTGGTGGAAAGATATGATATAGGATTCATTATTCTTGGGATCTTCTTTTTAAAATTTTTCAAGTATTCTAAATCTTTTCTTATATTTACCCACTAAAATCTTCAATACCTGAAATAATAAAGTACTAGCATTTTGTTTCAGATTTCCATTAAAATGCTTCATTTCAAATGAGTAAATAAAAGAATATTGTTCTTTTCCTTTGTTCTAATGATTAGAGATCAATATTCATCAAAGCCCATTCCTAACATCTGCAAGGGGGGAAGTGAGGATCTACTATAAAGTTTGAGAAACCAGTTAAACATGTTCATTTATAGCAGGAATCAGATATTTTAAAATGTAACTATGTCTTGTTTTATAAGTGTGCTGTAAATGGATGTGCTTGTTGTATGTAGAATTTGTGTGTGTGTGTGTGTGTGTGTGTGTGTGTGTGTGTGTGTGTGTGATTGAATTTGTCAAATTATTTGAACATCTTCAGAAAACAGCATTGAGAGCTACCCTCCACTGAACACACTGTAGGGACTAAGTAATTCATACCTCATATATAACTGATGTTCCATTTTCCATTTGAAATTTACAGGATATATTTTTGCAGGTACCACAACAATCATAATCACTTGGAGATGGAGTGTATACCTGGTGCTGTGCATAATAATAATAAAAATTTTAATTAGCCAATAATACTGATATTATTAATGAATTAGTTCCAAAAGTGCTTCCCAATATAACTACATGCTCTCTCAGAACACCTATAAGCATTTCTAAGACTGAATTTGAGGCACCTCAAATAAGAATTGACTTTACATAGCTGTATTAGAGGTGAGGTAGATGTTAACTTTTACATCTAGCAGCCAAAATTTGCCAAACAGACATAACAAGTTTGGGTCAAGCAAGTTGTATAGATGGTAAGACTCCTGGAGCTCAAGGTTATACACAGGAAAGGAAAACTGCATTATAAAGATATATTAAACATTAATAGATTATTAAAGAACTATTCAGGTGTATATTTTTAACTTATGGAGTACTGGCTTGCTCAAATTCTACAGCTGCCATTTTAAGATTAACTCTCACCAGAATGACATAAAGAATACTTACAACATCACATTCTTTTGAGCAATTCACCATTGTAAAGTTCAAAGTGTGGAAGCCTGTATGGTTAGCTTTTTCTTCCAGACACTCCACTGTGTAACAAAAGTCCCCTTCCAAATACTTTATCATAGATTGGCCAGGATTCAATACTGATACTTCTTGGAACACACACACATCATCCTTTTCTAAGAAAAGAATAATAAAAAGTACTATATTCAATTTTTTATTAATCAATCAGTGGAACTTTTATTTAAGTCTATGTTTTTATTGTGATGTGCATTTTTTTTCAAAACTAATCAAGATGTTTACCTTTATTAACTGTTAATTCAAGAGTTTACTTAATAATGAATGCAGCATTTAGTCCTCAATATACAATAAGAAATTGATCTGTAAACTCAACTGCTATTTACTGTTTGACTTTCCTCTAAAAGCTATACTTTGTAGCAAATTCCAGAATTTTAGCCCAAAGTGATCATCAAGCTACTTGCTGTTTGGTCCCTCTCCTGGAAACAACATGACAATTTGGGGGAGTAGATATAAATGGAGGCAAAGTCTAAATCAGTAACAGTAGGTCTCCAAGTGATAGCCTTGTAAAACAGTTCATATTTTTGTTGTTTTTAGAGAAATTTTTCAATTTTATTTTGTTGCAAAATAGTCATGTAAATCATACTTTATAATGAAAGTAGCTGATATAATGTGCTATCACATCTTTAAAAGTGCCTTAGAGTAGGCTAGAATAGGGATAAAGAGTTCAGCTCAGAAGTCTTTGTGTCTTGCCAACATTAAATTTAACTATTTTCTCATATAAAAATACAGAAGTTTCAAGCTATTGAACAAAAGTAATATTTTATAATAACAAACTAATACTTAATATGAAGATTCGTTATTTCAGAGAAAAATCAACTTCATGCTTTGCAATGTTAACATCAATAATAATAAAACAGTGAGCAAAAATCTCTTTTAGATGTTGTCAATTTTTAATTTAAATTAAGGTATATAGATATATAGATATACACACACACACTAAAAAGAACCGTGGCATCAATTTATAAATTCTGTGAGCCTCTGAAAAAGAATCATTTTAATGTCTTGTTATCAAGTTTCTCAGAACATTTAGGAATATTAGAAAAGAAGAAACTGAAAAGGAAAAGGTACACTTTTATACTTAAAAACTGGCAAATAGCTTAAAATGTGTAATACATCTCAAAAATTATTTTTAATTTATTTACAGTGAACAACAGATTTAACAATATTCATTATCATTTAAAAGTTTCAAAAAACTTAGTTACCACAGGCATACTGTACACATCCACAGTCGCTCTGAAAGTTATGGTCTATTGCAGTAAATTCTCCCTATTAGGAAGATATTATTATTATTATTATATGACTTACCACATGACTTATTATGTTACCATTGTAAAAAGAATACATAACATCTAATTAGTTTCCTACTCCACAGCCACATAGCAAGTGCACATTAAATATTAGACAGTAAATAAGCTTTTATTAACCTACCGGTCATTTAATTAGTAGCCTATGGAAAGCACATAACATACAAGAAACAATGTGACCATAGACCACTCAATCTCTCTACACTTTAATTTCCAAATCTATTAAATGTATGAAAATACATAAGATTATGGTTTGTCCTAACATTAAAATTATATTGTTTGATTCTGAGTTTCTAGTGTGAAATTGAAGATGAGAGTGTTTGTGAATCCTAGAAACTTTTCTTGATGGAAATGTTCTTGACCTACTCTATAGAAGTGGTCCAGAACTCTGACATTTGCATCAGAGCAAGGCTGCTATAGCATATAAAAAAGTACAGTACAGTGACAAAGAGCACAGACTCAGGAACAAGACAGCCCTTGTGCCAATCTTGCTCTGCTACTTCCTAGCTGTGTGATCCAAGAGTAGGTTACTTAGTCTGCTCCTCCCCTCCTCAGCTGTAAAATGGGAATAATAATACTGTCTGCCTCTTAAAATTGTTGAAAGAAACAAACGGATAAATATATGTAAACAGCTAAAAATAAGCTGACATACAGAAGGTAATATCTTAAACATCAACTTTTCCTGGGTGCGTTTAATTTTCATATGACATCAGTAATAAAAAACTAATTTGATTCTTGATATAAAAAATAACTCAAATAATTCCCTAGTAATATAAAAAGGCAATTTGCCCATAAGCTCATAATATCTTACTTTTTATGTTTTACAAGTTGTAAAGCAGTTTCATAAACATTAATGCGTTGACATTTTATGACTTTTAGTCATTACACAATTCCAATGGGTTTGGAAATTAAATATTATAAATACGGAGTTAAAGACAGTAATAAATCAAATTCTCCCACTGTCTAAACTACTCCAAAAGATTAGATAAGGAAGTATTAGGCTCTCATTAACTCTTTCAAGGCACTCACCCGCTTTTCAAGTTAGAGCCACAATGTCCACTGTGTCCTGTCAAGCTTAGGCTTAAATCTCCTATTCTTCCTTCCAAACTTGTTTCCTTTGAGATCTCATTCATATTTTAGTTATACTATTCTCATAAGTACCCAATTTCACCCAGAGGAAATAACTCCTTGAATGTTCTACCAACACTTAATATTACATCAAATATGATGGTATTTTTTTATTCTCAAGCAAATATCCCTCTCCTTTAAAATCAGTAGCAAAATCATCTCAAGGTGTTTCCACTTTTTAGTTTTTATGAAAGTGCTGCTATGGACATATAGATACAAGCTTTTATGTGGACATATGCTTTCTTTACTTTTTTTTCCTTTTAGGGCTGCACCCATGGCATATGGAAGTTCCCAGGCCAGATGTAGAATCAGAGCTACAGCTGCAGGCCTATGCCACAGCCACAGCAACACCAGATCCATGCTGCGTCTGAGACCTACACCACAGCTCATGGCAATGCGAGATCCTTAACCCACTGAGTGAGGCCAGGGACTGAACCTGCATGCTCATGGATACTAGTTGGATTCATTTCCACTGCACCACAATGGGAACTCCCTGGACATATGTTTTCATTTCCTGTGGATATATACCTAGGAGTGTAATTTCTGGGTCATATGGTAACTATACATTTAACCTTTTGAGTAACTACCAAGCTGTCTTCCAAAGCAGCTGTACCATTTTATATCCCAGTATATGAGGGTTCCAATTTCTCCACATCCTTGCCAAGACGTATTATTAACTGTCATTTAGTGGGTGTGAAGCGATATCTCACTGTAGTTCTGATTTTCACTTCAATGATAGCTAATGATGTTAAGGAACTTTTCATGTACTATTGGCCAATAAATACCTTTATTTGGACAAATGTCTGGGTATAGCCATAAAAAGGAATATTAGTTAACTGTAAAAAGGAATGAAGTACTGATATATACTACAACACAGCTGAACCTTGAAAACCTTACGTTAAATGAAAGGTGTCACAAAAACCACATATTATATGACTTCATTTATACAATATTAAGAATAGGAAAATCTATAGATACAGGAAGTATATTTGTGATTTCCTAGGGCTAGGAAGTTTTTGGAGGGAAATAAGAAGTGGCTACCAAAGGTAGAGAGATTCTTTTTTGGGGGTAATAAAATTGTTCAAATTGATTCTGTTGATGGTTGCACAATTATGTGAACATAATAAAAATAACTGTACACTTTAAATAGATGAATTGTATGGTGTGTGGATTATATTTCCATAAAGCTGTTATTTAATAAAAGAAATACTGCAAAACTTAACAGAGACTCTTTAGGTTGAAATGCATTTACTATCTATGTGAATAAACTAATGTGATTTTTAAAAATACATCATCTTAAACACTGAAATAAATATTTAGCAATCCATTTAGAGTAACCACTCAGGAACAATGGGTCTGGTTAATACTTGTGTATTAACCAGGAATGCTAAAAATAAACTCTCTTGCATAAGCATTTATATGTATTTAGACACAGCCCTTGGTTTGAGTCCTGAAGATCTCAGTCTATCACTTACTATCTCTAGACCTCAGTTTTCTCATTTATAAAATGAGCTAAAAATACCTACTTTGTGAAGATTCAATGAGATAATACACAAAACTTTTTATATCAGTTATGAAGAACTATAGAAAAATACAATATAATTCCACTCTTTTCTGTAAGTATGTATATGGTGCATACACAAAATAATCCAATGAGATAATTTTTATGAAAGTTATTTGTAAAGCTTAAACGGTCCATGCAAATCACACGTTAACTCACCATTAGAGTAAATGTTAGGTTAACGCTTTTTAAAAATCAATTTAATTAATTTGACATAAAAAAATCTGGACATAATTGATGCATACAACTTGACAAATCTGGAGAGAAATATATATCATGAAAGCATCACCATGACATAGACCTATCCATTAACTCTAAAAGTTTCCTCTAACTCTCTTATTTACTATTATATTATTTTATTGTGATAAGAACATTTAACGTGAGATCTACCCTTTAAAATTGTTAAGTCTATAATACAGCATTGTTAAGTAAGTCACTATGCTGTACAAGCATTCTCTAACATTATTTACCTGCATGATTGAAACTTTGCACCCTGCATATAAATGAAACAGTGGCAACCTAAGAGAGGTTCTGTTACTTTAAAAAGTGCCTCATTTATTCCCCAGAATATAGCTTTGACATGGAAAGTCTGAATGAGTTTCTAATGATACATCTTATTTGAGGAGGAAAAGAAAAAGAAAATCTTTGAGAAAGAAAACATTTCTTCTTTGATAAATAGGGTCAGGAATATATTATCTTCCTTAAGTTTCAGAGGCATATCATGAAGGTAAATATTTAAAGAAAAAAAAAAAGACTTGTAAAGTACCAGAAGCTCCAACTAATGATTAAAGAAGTGATACCAGATCATAGCTATTATTTCTAAAAATTAAATCTTTGTAATTTCTATAAGGTTACATGTTCATAGATAACTCCTAAGAAAGTACAGACATATACATGTTTATACCCCCTTCTTCCTCTAAAACTATGCATTATTAGTGCACTTTCTTAAAGAATCACTGGGGAAACCTTTAATATTGAGAGAATATTTTTTCATATTTTGCTTCATTTTAAGACCAGTGAACTTAAGTATATATAAGACTAGTAGTTTCAGTCATCAGTGGAAAAAAATAATGTATTGCACTTTCCCATCTCAAGTAAAATATAAAATATTGATTGTTCCCTACTATCAGAACAGATTATTTTAGTCTACTTCAGTACAGTATAATTCCATTAACTGAGAAGAAATCAGAAATGAAAGCAATAAAGGAATAAACTGATTTAAATTATATTAAAATTCAATCAAAATATATGTTCTTACCACTTCACAAGTTGGCATAACAAGATTTTCACAGCTACATTCTAAAAGGCAAAAATCAACATATTTATACTGACCAGAACATATTAACACATTTCAATAAGACTTCAAAATCTGAAAGTTAGTTACCACAATGCCATGTTGGACAACACTGGCCTGATACTTTTTTTTTCACAAGTTTCATATCTTCTGCACAGTTGAGCAGTGACATGGGACAAAGATCTGGCTCACACACTAAAAGGAAAAATTACATGGGTAAAAATTTATTTCATGTAATTTCTGGTTTTCACTAACTACCATTTAGCTAACTGCCATTACTGATGTAATACATGGACTCCGCAGAGTTACCTCTCCCACCATCCAAACTGTCATGTGTCAGTGAGGACAGAACAAATGACTTAAAAGCAGATATAACCGTAGCAGAACTAGGACACACTCATTAGGTCAAGAGCCCTGTGAAATGGCAGGGGGGCAAGAAGAGAGTGGAAGTGAAGAAAGTATAGAATCATCTGGATAACTAGAAAGTCTAGGATGAGGAGAAGTCACAGCTAATCTATTCTGGAGAGGTAATGTCATTATCTAGGAAGTACTCTTTGATGTTTGAAAGCGTTACATATGTTTAATAGGATAGAACTAAACTAAAGTATGATATAACAGTACAACTACGGTGCACTGGCCTTCTTAAATATTGGACACACCTAAATATTTTCAATTAGTTAAAGTATACTTACCACAGTAATACTGAGGGCAACAGAAATGTGTAGTGTTAAGATCCAAAGTGAGAAATTCTCCATCAGTACATAGTGGAATAGGGTGAGTGCAAGATTTGCAAACTAAAGATAAAACAAAATGGCAGAAGTCACAGCTGAGCAAAAAAACTATCAGTTGAGATTACTGTGCACATGAAGTCAAAATAAATTACTTTATGTTTAACAAAACAGAAAATAAGGAAGATAAAGATTTAATAAATCTTATTTGGTCATAAAAACAATAACACTCTCTGAGGATATTGCTTTATACTTTCCTAAGCACGGTGACACTGAAGAACCATCTTACCAGAATTATAGGACATCAGGATTTCAGGAATAATCTGTTCTCGCTAGGATCAAAATACCATTGATTTACTTTAGGCTTTCCTAATTCACTACTTTTGATTACTCCAACTTATGGATGAACATCGTAGTATGCACCTGTTCTTCTGAGCTCTTCAACATCTGTCTCCCAACTTTGATACCAACCCTGTTAAAAAACCTGAGGAAATGTCCTGCCCATGTAGTCCTAGGGTAACTCTAAATAAAGGTACCTCATTCTCACCAGGTCTCTGTGTAGGAAAAACTCCACTATAGATGAATCAGAATCTCTCTCTATAGTGTTTGAATCATAAATAGAAGTACATCGAGTCAGGAAATGCATGTTGCTGACTCAGTCATTAGTGACTGCCACCTAGAGCAGCTTGTTTCTCTCCTTCCCAGAGCTTGACTGTTCTGCTTCATCTTGATTCTACAAAATCTTGATCCCCCTCAATCTGCCCAATAACTGGCTGTGCTTAAGCTAGCCAGAGTCAATCACTTATTGCCACTTGCAGTCAAAGAACCTTAAATGGTACAAAAAGAAATACTCGATCTTCATAGGTTCATTGGAAACCTACATTAATCACCAGTCTTTGATATGATCATTCTTCAATGAAATGGAAAAGAGAGAATTCTTTATTTTTCAAAGTCCAGTTCATCAGACTATATATATCACCAAATAGGGTCACTTTCCAGGCACCTTTCATTGCTACTATTCTCTTTGAGATCATCAGGCTCCCAGAGGATATACAGGAGATGAAGTTTTAAAGAAGTACTCTGGGGGTTCCCTTCATGGCTCAGTGGAAATGAATATGACTAGCATCCATGAGGACACAGATTCTATCCCTGGCCTCGCTCAATAGGATAAGGATTCCAAGTTGCTGTGAGCTGTGGTATAGGCCACAGCTACAGCTCCGATTCGACCCCTAGCCTAGGGACCTCCATTTGCCACAAGTGTGGCCCTAAAAACACATACACATAAAAGAAGTACTCTGCTTAGCAGAGTCCTTTAGCTGTTTTTTCAAGGAAAGCCAGGGTTACGTTTTCCTCCTAGAAGAAGGAGATGCTAGCCTTACTTTAAAAAATTGATTATATAATCTTGATTATGTTTTGATTGATATGAATAGGCTTTGTCAATAGGAAGTAATAATAACTGTAATAATTGTCAAGAATCATTTGAAATGTTGAATTTTCTGAGTATATCAGCAGAATATTTGTTACCATGAGTGCCATGAAATTCACATCAAATAAGGGATGTTCCTTAGTCCCTTCCTCTAGGGTTTGAGGAAATTATCTCACAGCAAACTCACCACAGAGAGAAGAAAAACAGCAAGGCTCTTCCTGTTGAACTTGAATCATGAATTGGTCTTCTCTGCATTCTGGTATTGAAACTTGGGGGCATTTGGATGGGTCACATTCTGTAGAAACACAAAGATATTTAGAAGTTTGTATAGAGTGAGATGATAAATTAAATGAAACAGTGTGGTTCAGTTCTCTTTGACTTTAGTGGTAATTAGCTCATTTTAAAAATCTTAATCTTAGCAGAAACACATAGGAAACAACAGGTTATTTATATATATTACATATAAAACATAAAATATTTAAAAATATATACAACTTTCTATTAATCTCATAGAGATATAAATATATAGACACAGATTTAAAAATAGATATACAGCTATCGTCTGTTATAAAATCTTAGCAGAAATATATAATAAATGGCAGGTAATATTTAAAATATATATGTGCACATTTAAAATACATATTTCTACAAAAATTAAAATCTTTAATGAGTTAATTTACATTTATTTTAATTATTTTTACACAAATTATAAAATTTCATTGTTTCAGAGTCATGTATGTTACAGAGGGCCACCAGAATTTATATTTCATTCTGTTTTCACCAGTGATTAGTGTGTCCTGAGACTAGTCATGCTCAGATACACCTTCAATCTGTTTTTAGAGTCAACTTAAGGATGATTTCCAGGTGGTTGGAATGGGGAGTGGGGGGTTGTGAGAGAGTAGTTTTTGCTCAACTCATTTGTTGACAATTAACAAATTAGAAGAGGTTTCTTGTAAATCTACCAGAATGGTGGGCCAATGGAGTATTAACAAAGTTATCTTCACATGTAACACCAAGAGACTACTATAGGAAACTCAAAGTACTGCTCCCCTCTGAAGATCTGAGAAAAAAATCATCACCAAGTACTTGTACTTTTCTATACTCTTATCCTCATGAACTTAGTCAGTACTTTCAATAACCCTGTCAGGAAGGAATTATTATTGCTACTCATGAGTTTAGTTAAGTAATTCACAAATCATAGGTAGTGAGTATTTCAAACCTACTTTAAGAAGCGTGTAAATGAATGTTTGTGGTAATGGACGAGGAGGCTGTTTATAGAAGCTTTTGGGAGTCCCCTGCAAATGTATCTCTTGAAAATAAATTAGAATTTATTACAGTAGTTGCCTGGAGCATTTTAAAACTAATTTTAAATATATTAACTTGGGAGAAAAATATTTTTGCTCTTTCACTGTTAAAAAAAAAAAAAAACCTGAAATGTATTTTCTACTTATTTTTCTCCATACTAGACTTTCTACATATTTGATGCCTATCCTTTTAAACAGGGAAAAAGTACCTGGGTAAGGAATCACATCTACAGTTAGCCAGAGCCCCATTAAACAAATATTAGATGAAAAAGCCAAAAAGAATTTAAGCTTTGGAATAAGGCAGAACTAGATTCTATGTAAACTCTGCCACTTTTATCTTAATGATCCTACTAAAGATTATTAACCTCTCTGAGCTGCAAACTACACATCTATAAAACAAGCAAATCAAGGTACTCAAGAAGTGATTGTAAAGATTAGTAACTGAGAAAAATATAAACTTTAAAAAACCTGGCGAAGAAACTATCTTTAGCAAGACAGGTAAGCAAACAATCTCTCTCTTTTTTTTTTTTTTTTTTTTTTTTTTTTGCTTTTTAGTGCCGCACCCACAGCATATGGAGGTTCCCAGGCTAGAGGTTGAGTTGGAGCTACAGCTGCTGGCCACAGCCACAGCCACAGCAACACCAGATCCGAGCCACGTCTACAACCTACAGCACAGCTCATGGCAATGCCGGATCCTTGACCCACTGAGCAAGGCCAGGGGTCGAACCCGTAACCTCATGGTTCCTAGTCGGATTCGTTAACCACTGAGCCACGATGGGAACTCCAAGCAAACAATCTTTTATAATTTGAACCATTTCCTTGTAGACACAAAGAATGAGAATCTAACCCACTATTCTACATGAACAACAAACCTCACTCTCACTTTTCCTAATAAATTACTCACCACATTGATACTGTGGACAACAAGAAAAAGGGCTATAGCCAATGATCAATTTTTGACTATCTGTACACATTGGAATGGTAGTTTCACACAAGGTCATGTCACAACCTGGAAACAGACAAGAACATTAAAAAACTTCTCAACACAACAAAACTCCTGTGGTTCTAAATCAAAGCAGAATTATGCTTCTCACTGGGCATGTTTTTACACTGCCATTAAACCGCTTCAGCTCATAGAATTGTCATATGCGAAAAATCAGCAGATGTGAGCTTTCTCTATTATTTTCTTTGACCCTCAATTTGTCATAAATCAAATATTACCAGATTCTTTACCTTGTCATATATTTCTGAATATTATTAATTGATAATAGCCAGAGTTTTTCATGTCTGTTTGCAAAATCAACAGAACTATAATGAGGTAAAACTTGCTTTGAGAGGGTGTAAGTGATTTATGGCAATATTTTCGTTATTTCTTCAACCTGTAACTTTTTTAATACCAAGAATCATGTATGCCCTGCTTTTTTCACACACTCACACACAAACCAGCATATTTTTTTGTGGCATTAATAAATTGTAAGGCTTCAGCGTGTATACATACTACAAACTTCCTTTGAACAGCAGGTCCACTTATCAACAAAGCCCAGGACGACTTCAGCTTCTCGTTCACAAACCGGTGAGGGCTCTTCATCACAGTCAGGTTCTATGGGGATAATGCTTCCATTCTCCAAACATTTGTACAGGGCGCATTCGTCAATGCCGCCATTCCAAACCTCCCCAGCAGTTCGAGGCTGGTTTTCACTATCGGTGCATGCTTAAAAAGATGGACAATGTTATATCGCTTAGAACCTGCTCACTAAAATAAACCAAGCTGTGATGTTTTGATTTGAGACTGAGACTTGGCCCAGTGACAAAGGTAACATGTCAAGTTATCTACCCTTTCTCAACTTCCTCCTTTCTTCATCAGCTATTAGCTTACGTTTTTCTTTAATGTAATTTATGCATTTTTAGGGCCGTACTTGTAGCATATGTAGGGGTATGCTATGGCCACAGGTCAAATCAGAGCTGTAGCCACTGGCCTAAGCCACAGCCACAGCAACACCAGATCCAAACTGCATCTGCGACCTACACCACAGCTCACAGAAACACCAGATCCTTAACCCACTGAGCGAGGCCAGAGATTGAATCCGTGTCCTCATGGTTGCTAGTCAGATTTGTTCCCACTGAGCCATGAAGGGAATTCTTTTAATGAAACTTTTGATGTGGTTCACAGAAAGCATTTTCTCTTCTACAACTATCTGTTAATTTGCATGTCTTCTATAAAAAAGATGACATTATTTTTTATTCGTCTTGTTAATATAATTCATTTAGCTTGAACAAACCCAGTAACATAAACTTAAATGAATTTTAAAATATTAACTGTCAAAGTTGTGCTTTAAACACAGTTTAAGCTGTGTTTTTATAACTGTTAAAATAAGGTAGTCTTGCCTCACATTAACATGTTTGTCCTATCAAAATTCAAAACGTTTCAGCTTTAAAATATAAACATGAAAAGTAGGCAATCAAGCAAAATATTATTTAGTGACTCAGTTTTATTATGAAAGTTTTACTTAATGGTAAATATGGCCCTCTAGCAGTTCTTTAGGAAATAATAAAGATAAATGTAGTGACCACCGTACTCCTGGCTTACTTACTAACAAAAGAAACTCAAAGGTCCCTAAAAACAAATATAAGCATGTCTGTGTATTCTCAAATTCTTTCATAAGTATGTTCTTCAACGGCAAACACAAACTTGTTTCTGAAACTCTATATGCATTTCACTTCTGCTTGCCTTTCCCTTTAATTATTAGCTTTACTTCTGACTATAAAAATGAGCCCTATGATTGATAAAATACTGCATTGCAACTTCCTCAGTTTTGAACTTTTTCATCTGCAGCCACCACAGAGACAATGTATCAGAATAAAATGGTTTGAAAATGAAAGTAGAAAAATGTCAATGTTTTCTTCCAGATAATAATACTTTCTGACATTTATTGAGTGCTTATTTTTCTCCAGGCACTGTTGCAAAATTCTCTTTATTATTTTAGGTATCCACACACTAAACTTGTGGGATAAGTGCTGTTATTTTCCCCATTTTACAGACATGCAATCTTAGGCTTACAAAAATAAAGATGAATCATTAATACATGAAATAACTGAAATTTCAATTCAGTCCAAATACTATTTTATTCATTCCTTTTTTTTTTTTTTTTACTTTAGGGCCACATGCACAGCATATGGAGGTTCCCAGGCTAGGGGTCAAATCGGAGCTGTAGTCACTGGCCTATGCCACAGCCACAGCAATGCCAGATCCGAGCTGCGTCTGCAGCCTATACCACAGCTCACAACAATGCAGGATCGTTAACCCACTGAGTGATGCCAGGGATAGAACCCGCAACCTCATGGTTCCTAGCCAGATTCATTTCCGCTGTGCCACAAGAGGAACTCCTATTTTATTCATTCTTAATTTGAAATATCCTTTCTTGATTCCTATAGGCACAAGTAGAGATTAAAACATATCACGATTGACAGTCCCAACTTTGGTAACGTCAATTGAAATCATATTAAAATCAAACTACATATTCACTTCCTTTCCAACACCTAGGTGACCTTTAATCAGTTTTTCTCAGCACACCTAAGATATAAAGAAGTCTTACTTGCTGGGTCCCTAAAATGTTGTTTTGTACTTTTCTGCTTACCACATTCTTTTTCAGGAATGCACCGAGTTGAATCTGGCCTGTGAAGAATGGTTCCATTTTTGCACACACAGTCTTCCCTTAAATTCAAACATGAAGAGTGTCCATAGAACCATCTGTTCAGACATGTTCTTGCTTCACAAGGTTGCACACAGGGTTGATATTCCTTCCCCTCAGGGCAACTCAGAGCTATGAAAAATAAAGGAATTTTTGGTAATGATAAAAGTAACCTATTTGTATTCTAATAAAAGGAAGACATTAGTTTTCTTTCTTAAAATTAATTTAGCACATTTCAGTCTCTTCAAAGTCCATTTTTCATTTATTGTGTAACCATAAATCAGAAACAAACAATAATGGGTATTTTTGAGCATCTTTTAGTTATTCTTCTAGTATTATGTTATAGTAGGAAAAGTTCATCAGATTTATATCTAATAAATATGACTAACAGGCAGCCCAAATGTAGTTGCCTAAATATAGAGTCAGCTATGATGAAGTTACTTCTCTCTGCAGTGGAAGGAGATAGAACAGTCTACTGAGAATAAGCACAGAAAATGTCAACTCAACTAAGTCATAAAAAAGAAAAATTCTGTGTGTTTAGGCTTAATCCTTCACTGTCAAAAGAAATTAAGTAGTTTCTAAATGATGTTCCAGAAAAATCCTTGATTTTCAGTGATCTTAAATAGTAATACTGTTAAAAAATAAACACACAGCTGGTGGACAGGGTGTAAATTGGTAAATGTCAGTGGAGAACAATTTCATAGAGTCTAGTAAAATTGAAGAGGTCATACATTCCCCGTGAATCAAGCAATCCCACTCTTAAATAGCAATTGCCTCTGAGAGAGCAAGGAGTGGAAAGGGACAGGACAGGGCACACCAGAAGCTATTTTTATTTCTGAAGTGGAATCTAGTGTTTGTGATACACTATTCTTTCTCTATGATTTTATTCTTCTTTGGGGAGGGATGAAAACTTTTATTTGAGTATTTTAGTAACTCTTCTATTGAATTTATTTTACCATTTAATCCACTGAATGACTGTAATTAAATTAACAATATTTTCTAATGTCTAACCACTTGTGATGTGTAACCCTGTCACCACGCTATACAGCTGGGTATAATGTAAAAAAAATATATATATATTTTCTATATAGAGAGAACAGACTGTGATTACAAAGAGGGAAGGAGAGGGAGAGTGGAGAAATGGGACTCTGGGATTAGCAGAGGCAAACTATTATACATAGGATGGAAAAACAACAAGGTCCCACTGCATAGCACAGGGAACTGTATTCAGTACCCTGTGATAAAAAATCATGGAAAAGAATACGAATATGTGATTATGTATAACCAAATGACTTTGCTGTACAGAAGAAATTAACATACTGTAAATCAACTATACTTCTATAAAATAAAAAACACATTTTCTATAATATGTGCCCAGGATTGTAAAAAGTTTAATAGAATCTGTATAAAAAAGGCTAGACATTAATCTAGCAATCAACTGTGCAGACACAAAGTTATTATATTATTGACTGTATTCCTTATGCTGTATATTAAATCACTGAGGTTTATTTACTTTATAACTGGAGGTTTGTACTTCTTAATTCCCCTCACCTATTTTACCCCTTACACCAGCAACCACTCGTCTGTTCTCCATTATCTATGAGTCTGTTTTTGTTTTGATTTGTCTTTTTAGATTCCATATATAAGTAAGGTCGTATGTCTATCTTCATCTTACATATTTCACGTGGCCTAATTCCCTCTAAATTCATCCACGTTGTTGCAAATAGCCATATTTTTTATGGCTGTGTAATATACACCATATCTTCTTTATCCATTCATTTACTGATGGGCACTTAGGTTGCTTCCATTTTATGGCTATGTAAATAATGCTACAGTGAAGACAGGGGTGCATATTTCCTTTGAGCTAGTGTTTCTGTTTTCTTCAGGTAAACATTCAGAAGTGAAATTTATAGACCACATGGTACTGCTATTTCTAGATTTTTTGAGAAAACTCCATACTATTTTCTTTGTCTCCTTTGTTGGTCTTTTTAGAGCCACACCCATGACACATGGAGGTTCCCAGGCTAGGGGTCCAATCGGAGCTGTAGCCACCGGCCTATGACATAGCCACAGCAATGCGTGATCTGAGTCACGGGCAACCTACACCACAGCTCACCACAACGCTGGATCCTTAACCCACTGAGCGAGGCCAGGGATCAAAACTGCATTCTCATGGGTGCTAATTGGGTTCACTAACTACTGAGCCATGACGGGAACTCCTTTTTTTGTCTTTTTGATGACAGACATTCTGGGAGGTCTGAGGTGGTATCTCATTGTGCATTTAATTTACAGTCTCTGAGTGATTAGTGATATTAGGCATCTTTTCATGTGTCTGCTGGTCATGTGTATGCCTTCTCTGGAAAAATGTCTATTCATATCCTCTGCACATTTTTAACTGGGTTATTTTCTGATGTTGACTGGTATGAGTATTTTGTGCATATATGTATCTGTATATATATATATATATATATAGTCTTTTCTAGGGCTGCACTCATGGCATATGGAGGTTACCAGGCTAGGGGTCTAATCGGAGCTGTAACTACCGGCCCATGCCACAGCCACAGCAACACAGAATCCAAGCTGCGTCTGCAACCTACACCACAGCTCACAGCAACGTCAGATCCTTAACCCACTGAGCAAGGCCAGGGATCAAACCTGCAACCTCATGGTTCCTAGTTAGATTCGTTAACCACTGAGCCACAACGGGAAAACAAGTATTTTGTATATTTTTGATATTAACCACTTAGCAGACATATAGTTTGCAAACATCTTATCCACTCACTAAGATCCCTTTCCATTTTGTTGATAGTTTCCTTTACTGTGCAAAAACGTTTTAGTTTAATGTAGTCCCATCTATTTATTTTTGCTTCTGTTCACCTGAACAGAACTTCTTTGGTTAGATTTATTCCTCTATATTTATTATTTTTGAGGCAATTTGTAAATGAAATTGTTTTCTTAATTTCTCTTTTTGGGAAAGAGACAGGTACTTGATTGGATTAAGATGGCGGAATAGAAGGACTGGAGCTCAAATTCTCTCCCAAAAAACAGCAAAACTACAACAAAATTCCAAGCAACCTTCAACCAAATGGACTGGAAACTTCCAAAAAAGATATTCCACTCCAGAAGGCAAAGATGAGACCACATCAAGAGGTAGGCGGGGTGATTACGCGATAGAAGCAACCCCATACCTCCCAGGTGGGAAGCCCCACAGACTGGAAAGTAACTACATCACAGAGACTCAGCTACAGGACTGAGAGTTCTGAGCCCCACGTCAGATCCCCACGCCTGGGGATCGGCACAGGGAGAAAGAGCCCCTGGAGCATCTGGCATTGAAGGCCAGCGGGGCTTGTGTGCAGGACATCCACAGGACTGGGGGAAACAGAGACCCCATTCTTGAAAGGCACACACAGACTTTCATGTGCACTGGGTCCCAGGACAAAGCAGTCTCCATAGGAATCCGGGTGGAACCTGACTGCAATTCTTGGAGGATCTCCTGGGAAAACAGAGGTGACTGTGGCTTGTGGGGGAAGGGCTTTGGAGGCGAAGCTCTTGGGAACATTCATCAGCCTGCATTTCTCTGGAGGTGGCCATTTCTGGGAAACTATGGTCCCTCCCATCAGCTCTGAGAAGCCCCAGGCCAAACATTAATCCAGGTGGGATCTCAATCC
>PVHT021183617.1:18438851-18512573 GCA_004024745.2 Catagonus wagneri | reverse complement strand
GTTGAAATAAGGAACAAGACAGGGATTTCTACTCTCGCCACTACAATTCAACATAGTTCTGGAACACCTAGCTACAGCAATCAGAGAAGCAAAAGAAATAAAAGGTATCCAAATTGGAAAGGAAGAAGTAAAACTATCACTTTTTGCAGATGACATGATACTATACCTAGAGAATCCTAAAGACTCTACCAGAAAACTGTTAGAGCTCATCAATGAATTTGGCAAAGTCGCCGGATACAAAATTAATACACAGATCAACTGCATTTCTATATACTAACAATGAAAGATCAGAAAGAGAAATTAGGGAAGGAATCCCATTTACCATCACATCAAAAAGAATCAAATACTTAGGAATAAACCTGCCTAAAGAGACAAAAGACCTGTACTCTGAAAACTGTAAGATGCTGATGAAAGAAATCAAGGATGACATGAACAGACAGAAAGACATACCATGCTCTTGGTTTGGAAGAATCAATATTATCAAAATGACTATACTTCCCAAGACAATCTACACACTTAATGCAATCCCTATCAAATTACCAAGGACCTTTTTCACAAAACTAGAACAAAATACTTTAAAGTTTGTCTGGAAACACAAAAAACCCAGAAGAGCCAAAGACATCCTGAAAAAGAAAAATGGAGCTGGAGGAATCAGGCTCCCTGACTTCAGACTCTACTACAAAGCTACAGTCATCAAAACCATATGGTACTGGCACCAAGACAGAAATATAGATCAGTGGAACAGGATAGAAAGCCCAGAATTAAATCCACGCATCTACAGTCAACTACTCTATGACAAAGGAGGCAAGAATATACATTGGAGAAAAGATAGCCTCTTCAATAAGTGGTGCTGGGAAAACTGGACAGCTACATGTAAAAAAATGAAACTAGAACACTTCCTAACACCATGCACAAAAATAAACTCAAAATGGATTAAAGATCTAGATATAAGACCAGAGGAAAACATAGGCCAAACACTCTCTGACATAAATGACAGCAACATCTCAGATCCATGTGTCAGGGTAAGGACAATAAAAAGAGAAATCAACAAATGGGACTCAATTAAACTTCAAAGTTTCTGCACAGCAAAGGAAACCCTAAACAAAATGAAAAGACAACACACAGAATGGGAGAAATTATTTGCAAATGAATCAATTGACAAGGGATTAATCTCCAAAATTTACAAACACCTCCTACAGCTCAATACCAAAGAAACAAACAACCCCATCCAAAAATGGGTGGAGGATCTAGGCAGACAGTTCTCCAAAGAAGTCATGCAGATGGCAAATAAACACAGGGAAAGATGTTCAACATCACTCCTCATTAGAGAAATGGAAATTAAAACCACTATGAGGTACCACCTTACACCAGCCAGAATGGCCATCATCAAAAAGTCTACAAACAATAAGTGCTGGAGAGGGTGTGGAGAAAAAGGAACCCTATTACACTGTTGGTGGGAATGCAAATTGGTGGAACCACTGTGGAAAACAGTATGGAGATTCCTCAGAAAACTCAAAATAGAATTACCATTTGATCCAGCAATCCCATTCCTGGGCATCTATCCAGAAGAAACCATGACTCGAAAAGACAGATGTACTCCAGTGTTCATTGCAGCACTCTATGCAATAGCCAGGTCATGGAAACAACCTGAATGCCCACCATAGAGGAATGGATAGGGAAGATATGGTCCATACACACAATGGAATATTACTCAGCCATTAAAAGGAACGAATTACCAACATTTATAGCAACATGGATGGACCTAGAAATTATCATGCAAAGTGAAACCAGTCAGACAATTAGACAGCAACACCCAATGCTACTGCTTTCATGTGGAAACTGAAAAGACACAATGAATCTCTTTGCAGAACAGACAGTGACTCACAGACTTTGGAAAACCTTGGTTTTTCAAATAAGACAATCTGGGGGGTGGGGGGATGCACTGTGGGTTTGGTACACAAAATCTGTCAAATTGACTTGTGATGATTTATGTACACCTATAACTGAAATAAAATCCATTAAGTTAAAAAAAAAAAGAGAGACAGGTACTTTTCTATGTGCTGTTGCTGAACAACCTCTAGATGCCAATGTTAGATTTAAAATAAAAAGCATGAAACACTGAAAAAAAAATTCTCGTTTTGGTAGTATGTCAGTTATGTACAGAAACATGACAGATTTCTGTATATTACCTTGTAACTTTACTGAATTCATTTGTTAGTTATATTTTAGTGGTGTCGTTAGGATTTTCCATGTTTAGCACTATGTAATCTGTGAACAGTATTACATAATCTGTGAACAGTGACAGTTTTACTTGTTCCTTTCCAATCTGGGTATATTTAATTTCTTTTTCTTATCTAACTGCTGTGCCTTGGACTTCTGATACTATGTTGAATAAAAATGGTGAGAGTGGCATCCTTGTTTTATTCCTGATCTTAGAGGAAATGCTTTTATCTTTTCATTGTTGAATATAATGTTGGCTATTGTTTTCTCATACAAGCTCTTTAGTACAGCATGTTCCCTCTATTCTCACTTTGTTGAGAGATTTTTATAAGTGGATGCTGAATTTTGCCAAAAACGTTTTTTGCACCTATTTAGATGATTTTTATTTTTCAATTTGGTAATGTGGCTTATCACACTGATAGATTTATAAATACTGAACCATACTTGGCATCCCTGGGATAAATCCCATTTGACTATGATATATGATCCTTTGAATGTTTTGTTGAATACAATTTGCTAATGGTTTGTTGATGACTTTTGTATCTATGTTAATCAGTGATACTGGCCTGTAGGTTTTTCTTTTTTCTTTGATGCCTTTTTCTGGTTTCTGTTATCAGGGCACACTCTCCCCAGTCTAGGGATTAACCTCCTATGTGGGCTGTGTGAACCCTTTTGTTGTGATAGGTCCAACTACTGTGGCTGCACTGGTAGGCAGGGCTGGCTCTTGGCCCATTTTACTACAAGGCCACAGTGGCTGGGGGCCACTACAGGGTGAGGTAGGTATTCTGCATGGCTCTCTGCACAGCCTGGAGGACTATGGGCCAGTGCTGGCCCACTGGAGGTCAGATAAGACCCCCAGAACTAATAGGCTAGATAGAGGATTCCAAAATGGGTTTTGCCAGTGTCAGTGTTATCACAGTAGAATGGGCTCCCCAAAATGCCTGCAGCTAGCGTCTTCATACCCAAGAGGAGTCTATTTGCCTCCTGCCTCTCCAGAAGGCTCTCCGAGATCAGTAAGTAGTTCTGACCCAGTGTCCCTTCAAACTATTTCCTCTGCTCTGCTAATTGGAGCATGGGAGATTTTGTGCACACTCTCTAAGAGCAGAATAGCTGTTTCAGATAGCCCTCCAGGTCTCCTAAATATAAGCCCTGCTGGTTTTCAAAGTGAGAAATTCTGGGGACTCATCTTTCTCATGCAGAACTTTTAGGCTGGAGGAGTTGATATGGAGCTCAAGTTCCTCACTTCTCAGGAAGGATATCTATAATTGTGCTATAACTCCCATTTATGGGTCACTGACCAAGGAGGGTGTGTCCCTACTACGTAGCATCTCCACCCCTCCTAACCATCTTGGTGTTGTCCCTTCTTTATGACAGGAAAAATCTTTTCTTTTAGTCTTCAGGTTTTTCTTATAGCTGGTTTCCCTGTAAATAAATGTAATTTTGGTGTGTCTGTTGGAGGAGGGGTGTTTAGGGCCTTCCTTCTCTAATTCCTTGACCACCTCCCTTTAAATTTAGACCAGGATGAAAACAGAAGTTAAGTGGGAGAACTGAGCCTGAACTATAGGTTACATTTACATTCATTTTATTCCTCTGAAATGATTTTGCAATGAAAAGTAAAAGAAAGAAACAAATGCAAAAAAAAAAAAAAGGAATGTTATTTGATTGTTAGAATATATTATTTGAGGAGTACTACTTACAGCAGTAATCAGGTGTTCTCCACAGAATACAAACGTCAAACTTGTTGCATAGAGCCACATATGCAGAAAGGGCATCACATTCATAGTTCCAAAAATAGGTATAATTGATCCACATCTTTTCACAAAAGTCCTGTGGTGAAACCTAAAGATACATTGTGCCTTGGGATAAGTTACATTGTTTTATTTCTCTAAAGGCCCTAAGCTAGACTAAAACTATTTAGAGAATCAAAAAGGACCAAGTTATTATTGATTACAGTTCCTCTTTGACCTTATATTTTCAAAGTTCCATATTACTAGATGTCATCTCTGAATTTATAATTTTAAACACATATTTTAGATAAAATAAATATTGTCTGCACTAATCTATACAAATCTATCTTATAAAGATGGAAAAAAATGTAGTATGCAGACCTAGAAGAAATCTATTTCTGATATTACATTTTGGGATTAAAATCTTCATATATATATTATACATATCATATTTATATATAATATATATTATATATTATTAATATATTATATATATTACATATATATTAAGATTTTGACTTGTTATAGATAAAATTGGAAGCTCATAAATCTTTCTGTAATGATAGAGGACACTGCTTATTAAATGAGGTTATAAATACTTCTTAAAAATTATGTACTAATATTGAACACTGTCAAATAATTTACATAATTTATTATGCCTCAATTTAATTAGACTCATTTTTTCTACAGATTGTTTATTTTGATCTAGAGATACCTGAAATCTAAATAATTTAACTTATAACAACATTTACTCTAATTTTTCTCCATTCATTTATTCAGCAAACATACTAAGCTTCCAGAATCAGATATTAAATGGGAACATAGGTCAAACTGTCAGGTAAAAATACTTAATATTTTTCATATCCCATCATTTCTTCTTAAAGGTCTACATCTGTAAAAACCAAGATTCTACTTCCTTTTTAGTCTCCTCTGTTGAATATCCTCAGTTTCCAACCATTTCACACTGCATAGAATACTTACCATGATCGTCAAGAGCCTCTTACTTGTCAAATTCAGAGAACACTGATAGTCTACACCCTCCCCAACCTCTCAGAGGCCTATGGTGTCAGAGACACCCATTTCTTAAAGCCCTCTCCTCTGACTTTGAGAGTATCCCACTGTGGTGATTTTCCATCTGTTCACTGTCATCTCCTCTTCCTATTTCTCATTCTGAGTGTTTGTCTAGACTCCATCCTTGATGGTCCTGTCTACTCACTACAAATGGGCATCCTAAGCTCACCCATTCCTACAGCTTCTATCACCATCTTGGGCATTTACATCTTTTCCTCAGTTTCTTCATAAGTTAAAAAAAGTTAATAATAAACTTACTACTACTTAAGGTTGCTGTGAGCTAACATATAGAAAGTGTACAGAGCAGATTCTAGCACATGAAACGTTAGTTACTGTTATTTTAAAAACTCCATATACCAGCAAAACCCCAAACCTGATCCCTGGTTTCACCTGGTCTCCTTTGAGATCTAGAATACTTTCTAAGTTTTTTCTGGGTATTTTAGCCTTGGAAGTTCTATATGACTTAATTTATTCAATATTTTAAAAAAATCATATCCCTTTTCTAATTAAACCACAAAAGCTGATTCTCCTATAACTTCCATTCATCCATTCAATTTTGCATCCTCCATAATTTGTTGAGCACCTAACTACATATCAGGCACTGTATTATGCATGAGGAATATAAGTGTAAATAAAACAGACCTATTCTCTTCCTGGGAATCTCATAGTTAAAGTCTTTGTGTAGGATAAAGAGAAGTCACCACGCTAAAATAGAGCAGAGGAGGGAAGTATTCTAGCTTAGGACACTGCAAGCATAAAAGCCTATTCACAGGTAAAACCTTGAAATAGTCAAATAGTTTAAAGGAGACTGGAATGCCTGGACCTTAGCCAGCAATAAGAGTGTAGCACAAGAAGGAGCTGAAAAAGTAGGCAGGACAAAGCACAGAAGACTATGAGCCCTGATAAGAAGTTTAGAATGTATTCTAAGAGTAAGTGAAAGACCCTGAAAGATTTTAAGTAGAGAAATAATCCAACCCTGCCTCCATTTTCACAAAATCTCCTGCCTGCTATGTGGAGATTTGCAAATGAGGATGAAGATTAGAAGTGGGGAAACTAAAGGATGAGCATGCCATTCTTTTGTCATCAAATTCACTGGGAATATCTTATGGGAAAGTGGGACGCCTACAGGCTAAATGGTATACTCTGTTGCCTCACTATGCCTTGAATAGTCAGGCTGAAAGTTTCTTAACCTAATCAGCTTTCTAAGTTTCCAGTTAGAAGTGCAACTTTTGAAAGCTGTTATGCTTTAATACAGATTACAATGACACTGAAATGAGTTAAGTATTTGCTATTTTTTTTCATTTTTATATGCATGCATTTAAAAATGTAAATATTTAAAACTTATTTGCCTGCAAATCTCTAATTAAAACTGAAGCTCCAGAAAGGTCCCATGACTTCATATCCTTTGCCTTCTCCCTCAGAGAATTCATAGGCAGGCTGAGAACTAGAGAGTCTACAGTTTGTGGTCTAGTATAGAAGGTCCTTCACAGTGAACTCCCTTTGCTTGGACAGTTCCCTCACTCTACTTCCCAGACTCTTTGCTTGCATAAGTGTTGCACTAAGCTATCTCAATGTTTTCCTAACATGGCCTTTTCCAGCAACCTTGCCCTTACCATATTGTTTCCTTTTTGTAATTGTGTTTTTTTTTTCTTGGTCTTTTTAGGGCCGTACCTGTGGCATGTGGAAGTTCCCAGGCTAGAGGTTGAATGGGAGTCACAAAGATTTGTTTTCTTTGACTAGGTCTCACTTCTTCCCTCTTCTCTCCTGGAAAACTCCTCCCTCTAAATAATTCAAATATCTAAAACTCTGGGAAGTCTTCTCCCAGCTTGGGCTCATATGCACCTCTATATTGTATACTGGGAAAAAATCTGTTCACAGGCTTGCCTTCCTTCTAGACTCCTTGAGAACAAGGAGAGGGTCTTACTTATCTTTGTAACAGGAGATTAACATAGTGCCTAGTACCTGATGCTCACTAACTTTTCATTTAATGATTCATGAAATGCTATATTTTTCTGTTTTTTGTTGCTAACAACAGATCTTTTTATTCAAATATTTATATATAGATTATTTCAAATAGCCACTAGTTACCTGAAGTCAGAAAGCTAGAGACCAATAAAGAACAATTAAATTCAATATGTGACAGATTACATTGCAAGTATATACTAAAGGGTCCAGAAATTGATTAAAGCCTCTAGTCTTGGTTTCTATACTGGCTTATCAAGTGGCATTGATCTTTTTCTCCTAGAAGCATTTATTCCTAGTATGAAATTTCATTTCTTTTTTGAAAACTGTAGCTAGAGTTCAGAAAAATAAACATGGAGGGAAAAAAGATAATTAATCCTCCTATTCTATAAGTCTATAAACAATAAATTATTTTGAATCCCAAAGCATACTGACAGAAGGTATAGGGATAGACTATTTTCAGTAGAAGAACATCATGGCAAGAACAAGAATATATTGGCTTTTACTCTCAACATGTCTAACATGACAGTTCTTATTTATGGTTGCTTTCAACTTACTTTATCATGGCATGGGATGAAAGCTCTTCTGTTTAATAACTCAATGCAGTGACTGCAGTCATGCTCAGTACAGTTTCTAACAGGCCTTCTTGTTGTTACTTCAAATGCTTTCTCAATTTCCCAGCTCTTAATAAATAATTCTATGTCTTCCATATTCGTAATGATTGTGCCATTTTGCATCCTTAGATCATCATCTGGATCTTCATTGCAAATTCCTTAAAAGATGTGTGACATTTAGAAGAAAAAAAATTACTTAAACAAAATATAGGCAGGAGAAGTAAATCATCTTAATAACTGATTTAAAATGAATAAATCGTTTACTAAATCAAGTATGAAATTTATGTCCTTTGTCTTTAACACTGATGGATTTTTTTTTAATTCTGTATCTGATTCTTTGATAAAATAGTGTAGAACTGTCTTAACCAGATAAGAAAGAAATCACGATCTGAGAAGACAAGCTTTATGAAAAGGTCACAGAAGAAGAAAGAGGAGATTGATTCTGTCCCTACACTCTTTTATTATCACTATCTCCTAATTGAAGAACTAATTCTTAAATCTGTCAAGGTAGTCCCTGGAAGAGTGGACATTTGGCATCTGCCTCCGAAGCATCCATTCCTTCAGGAAAATACTGTCTGAAAACATTAAATTTTCCTTTCAGGAACTATCTCTGCCTCATTACCTAGAACACAACACCACTCCCGCAGAGGGTCCTGACTGGCATAAAAGCAATTCTTACTCCCTTTCATTAACAGCTGTTACAGGTAATCCAGGCAGAAAACAATCAGCTCTTGGCAGTCACTCAGACACATAGATTTGTTCAAAATTAGGACAACCATTGTTAAGCTCAGAATTTGACCTGGGAATTCTAGGGCACAAACAGTCTCTCTTCCTTGGGATGACATGAGTTATTTATGACTATGATGCTATGAACTGCTATAGGCTCTGGCTTCCTGGAGGGAGGTCAAACTGAGAACGGGGCTTGCTTTTTATCTATTAGAGTGCAAAACCAAGGAAAGCACAAAGAATGGACCTGATCATACCTTATCTGAATACCAATACCGTGTATAATACCTATTTCCACAATGATAACCCTAAGTCACCATGGAAATTTGTGCTATGTTGAGTTTAGCATGGCCTAAACAGGCAAGGAAATTGAAAACATTTTAGCCAAAATTTCCACCAAATAATTGATATTTTTAAAGAAGAAATTTGGGTATTTCATGTAATTTGTTGAGAGCAAGGACTTGGTCTATTTGTTTTGAGATGTCAGCACCAAGCGTAGTGTCAGACATTCAGAAGTTAATGCATAAACTTTTGCTCAATTAATACTTAGTGAGCTTAAAATGGATATATTTATACTAAACTAAAATGTATTGACTGTATTTAGCAATGCATTAAGTGTTTTACATTAACTTTCACATTCAATTCTACCAACAATTTTGAAGGTAGCTTATTATTATTCCCATTTTAAAGATAAGAGAACCGATGTTTACTTAAACATTTGTAAAGGGGATAGCTCTGTTTAACTTTCTGACAGACACCAAAGCCAATACTATTCTTTTTATTTTGTTATGTACCTAGAGATATTTCTAATTTGTTTCCTTTGGCTTATAACTAAGTATCTGTGCAACATATTGTGATATTAAACCTAAGCATAAAGGTACATCTAGGCATAAAAGCGTAAAGGTTCATCTAGGTGTAACACTTTACCATAAAACTGGGGTGAATATTCAGAACATTTTGTTCCCTGTATATAACTTTTAAGATGATTTAAGTAAGTACTCTTTGTTTGCAAACTTAAAAAAATGAGACAAAGCTAAGTTTTTAATCATTCTATGCCTCATTTTTTTTTTGTCTTTTTGCCTTTTTTTATATAGAGCCGCATCCACAGCATATGGAGGTTCCCAGGCTAGGGGTCTAACAGGAGCTGTAGCCGCCGGCCTTCACCCCAGCTACAGCAACGCGGGATCCAAGCCGCGTCTGCAACCTTCACCACAGCTCATGGCAACGCCAGATCCTTAACCCACTGATCAAGGCCAGGGATCGAACCCGCAACCTCATAGTTCTTAGTCGGATTTGTTAACCACTGAGCCATGAAGGGAACTCCTCTATGCCTCATTTTTATCACTTATAAATTAACACTAGTGCCTACTTATTGAGGTTACTGTTAGAATTAAATGAGTTAAAGTATGTAAAATGTTTAATACTTCATTAATATTTAATAAAGAGGAGCTAGTAGGAATACAAACAGTATTGTAGTAATAGTGGTAAGCACTATTTCCATAAAATACCCAAGTTGAACTGATATATCTTGCTTCTTAGCCCATTTATGGAAAGACACTGCTTCCTTCAGTATTCACATGGGGAACATGGTGAAATAAAGTTAACATCACTTCTCCAACCCAAAAGTGGAGCAAGAGGGGCCAAAACATTGCAATAGGAATGAAAAAAAGAAGAAGAAATAGAGATTTGAAAAGCAGTACTCACCACAAAGTCCTTCTGTATAGGATGACAAGTTAAATTGAGAGCCAAAATGAATGTCTACAATCCCTGTAAGGTGAGCCCACTTTATGATTAGTCCAGCTGGAGTAGTAATCACATACATTGAACCCGAATCCTCTATGGACAGATCTTGATTTGAAAAGGGCAAAGGCATAGCAACAGAATCCACTTCTACCTAAAATGACATAATGCATTTACACTTACTAGAAGAATGTTTATGTTTAAATACACATTCACTAAAAATGAGGAGAATTCAGATTATTCCATTTCTTCTGATTTAATATAAACTAACTTTAAGTAAGTAAAAATTTATTTTTCTGCAGCTACTAGTTTCTCATAACTCCTAATTCCTTTTATCCTTCTTTTGCTGTATTTTTCTAGATTCAGTATTTGTTGTAAACTCATTGCCCTTTATTTTCTTTAAAACATAACTTTCTTCTAAGTTGTATATGCTTTTTTATCTGTTTTCCCCAATAAATGTTAATTACACCATTACCCCCAATACAAATTTAAGATAATAAAGTTTTTTTCAGGATGTTTTCTTTAATCTGAGTTCTCTCTTAATCTTCTAAATCAGTGTTTGTTTAATTATAGTGTTCATAATAACCATCTTTGAGTCTTGGTAAAGATTAAAAGTCCCAGAAATTCTATTTCCAACATTTGGACTAGATATTTTATTATTTTATTTTATTATCTTTTTTTTAGGGTCACACCTGCAGCACATGGAGATTCTGAGGTTAGGGGTCAAATTGGAGCTACAGCTGCTGGCCTACACCAGATCTAAGCCAAGTCTGTGACTTAAACACCACAGCTCGCAGCAACACCCGATCCTTAACCCATTGAGGGGGACCAGGGATCCAACCCACATCCTCATGGATACTAGTTGGGTTTGTTACTACTCAGCCACAACAGGAACCCCTATATTTTATAATTTTAATATGTTTTCTTGGTAATATTAGTATAAACAATCCAAGGATTTAACTCTGTGCTTTAAATAATGATATGGAACCATAAGCTGTAATAAGCAGTAAGTAAATTTCTCAAAGTTACAGAAGACTAACCATCCAATATCTCAACTTTATATCTTCCTCATACTGCCACACTCAAGCTGAAACATTCTTCTTTGCCTGGTTAATTTCTACTCATTCTTTAAGACTTATCTTAGGTTCATTTCCTTGAAAATATCTATTTGACTCTCCTATAAACTGCATTTAAATGACCCTTATCTCTGTTTCCATGATATCTTGGTCATCACTCTATCAGTGTTGTTCCCACTGCCTTTTAACTGGCAGATAATTACATTTATGCAACCTCCCCCCATACAACTTAATTACAAGTTAATTGAGAGCAGGACCCGTGTCATTTTATCATGTAAACTCACTACATTGAGTTGTGTGTGTGTGTGTGTGTGTGTGTGTGTGTGTGTCTTTTTAGGGCTGCGCCTGAGGCATATGGAGGTTTCCAGGTCAGGGGTCAAATTGGAGCTGTAGTTGCTGGCCTAACCCACAGCCACACCAAGAGATCCCAGCCGCATCTGCAACCTACACCACAGTTCACAGCAACACCAGAGGATCCCTAACCCACTGAGCCAGGCCAGGGATCAAACCTGCATCCTCATGGATACTAGTCGGGTTCATTAACTGCTAAGCCATGGTGGGAACTCCCTTTATGACTTTTTTAAATAACTACGTTTTCAAATGAATGCATGACCAGACATTAGTTCAGCTGAGGCCAAAAAAAAAAAAAAACCCTTCCACATATTTCACAACAGCACCACTAACCAGGTTTGAGTTTATTTTCCACCTACTTACTGTTAATATACCAATCTAATTAACATCAAAAGTATACACAGAAATTTTATTGTCTAAAAAAGTAACACACTCACTTTAAGACTGTTTCCAGTCCAGAATCTATGGCCTATGCTAACAAACATAATTATTTCCAGAAAGCATATAATATCTTAGCCATTTTGAGCAAAATCCTTAGATATTACGGTCTCATATTTTTGAGAGATCCATTTAGATCTGAGTGAAGCATCTGGTTTAAAAATCACCCCTATTTGATAAACATAACTTCCTGGAATAAAGGTTTTTCCTGCAAAATCGAATGGTTCCTTTCCAACTTCATGACACAGTGCTCTTCTAATTTGAATACCCCTTCATTTTTTCTTAGTTATCATTTATTTACTGAAAAATTAATTAATGGCATCAATATTTCAAAACTATGCTTTTCCATCTGTTCTTCTCTCAGTGGTCTTCATTCTGGTATTCTTGGCTGCTACTCTTTGCAACCTTATGATCCTCTTTTTCACATCATTATCACTTTGTCTCACTTGAAACACTAACATTAACCCTGACACTAGGAACCTTATCACTCACATTATCCAATCAAGCTCTAGCATATTTAACATGGCCATTTCAGTTAATCTCACAGGAGGAAAAACATTTACAACAGTTGGCATGTTATGGTAGGAGACATATAACATTATGAAACACATTTTTAGACTTTCCAGGAAATCATAGCAATGAAACTCCATTGATACATTTAATTTTCCCTTTTTTGGAAATAAGTTTGTTTATATAATTTCTGAATTTCATCACGTTTTAACTTTGTGCTCTTACCTTTCTTTCTGCCCGATTAACAAGTATTTTATGTAGAGATGTGGTCAAATTTAACTTCTTAAAACAAAGTCCAGAGATTCTTCCAGAGGAAGCCTTAATTTGGAAAAAAAATTTAAAACTCTCTGGAGTTAAACATAATTTTAGCACTAAACAGAAAGAATTTACTAAATACTTTGCAAATACTCACTAGCTTTTTAAATGAGTTTCCATTCTGGAAAAAAAGGTAGAAAGAAAACATCTTTAATAGAAATAAATTATCTGACTTTTAAAAACATTATTTGGATTAATATTACATGTCTCTAAATATATCCACTTGAAACATGTTTTGCTTTAAGTACCAGAAGATAAATCTCAGTGAATTCTTGAGCCTCTCTTTATGCTGGGAATACCTAATATTGCAACATACTTCAACTACTAAATTTATGAAGAAATGACAAAAGAATGGATTATGACTTACCTGGTTCATGGAACATTTTTCAATATGAGCAACTATAACTTCACCGGGAATTCTTACTAAGATATAAGTAGCCATACTATACAAGGCTGCATTGTTTCCATCAAATGTAATAATGCTGAGTTCTGACAACATGGAACACCGACCTAAAAAGTGGTAGAGAGTGGATTTAGTCTATTAACTAATTATTTGTAATTAGTTACTACAAGTAATAACTGCTCCTTTAAAAACATCTTTTAAATTAGTCTTACTATGTTTGACAAAACGTAACTCTGAAAGTTACATACTGGGAAGCAAAGTTATAAATCAAAAGAAGAAAGTTCAAAAATAACTTTGGCTTGATGAGGTGACTGGTTCAAAAAAATAACAATCTCGTCCTGATTAAAACTTGATTGCCAGGTAAGATATGGCAGACTTACAGGGACATTCCCACTCAGGGCAGCAGATATCTCTGTTCACTTGAACAGGTCTTCCCCGGAAACCACAGCTGGGCATTTCCAAGTCCTTTGGGCAATTAAGAGACCAGTTGTACAACTTCCATTCCATATTAAGGCATATATATTGGCTACAGTTATAAACAGGATCAAATTGCTGAGGCTGTTAATAAAAAAGAAAATTATTATTATTATTATTTTTTTTTTTTGTCTTTTGTCATTTTAGGGCCACACCCGCGGCATGTGGAGGTTCCCAGGCTAGGGGTCTAATCAGAGTTGTAGCCGCCGACCTACGCCACAGCCACAGCAACGCAGGATCCTAGCCACGTCTGCGACCTACACCACAGTTCACTGCAACGCCGGATCGTCAACGCACCGAGCAAGGCCAGGGATCGAACCCACAACCTCATGGTTCCTAGTCGGATTCGTTAACCACTGCGCCATGACGGGAACTCTGAAAATTATTTCTTTTTTTTATCTCACCTAATGTTTTCAATTAATTTTTAAATTTCCCATTCACATTGCCTATGCACAGTAGTGTATATTTTTTAAATATAAAGGCTTTTGAAAGATGAACGATTAAAAATTTACTATAGATTTTTGCTGAGGTAATCTATGTTCAGTATGAACTTCATTACGCTTTACTTTAATATCGATTTGACATAAGAACTTCCCACATACCCAGCTTCTGGGCAAACTGAAGTCTTGTTCTAAACTGTCTAGACTAGTGTTTTGCAAACAGATGTAGACGATGGCAGTCAACCTTTCATAATGCATTGTACAATGCTAGCATATGATTAGAATCATACAGACATAGAGAACAGACTTGTGGTTTCCAGTGGGGAGGGAGGTGGGACGGACTGGGTGTTTGGGGTTAGTAGATGCAAACTATTACATTAAGAATGGATAAACAATAAGGTCCTACACAGGGAATGATATCCAATCTCCTGGGATAGACCATGATGGAAAAAAGAATGTGTGTGTGTGTGTGTGTGTGTGTGTGTGTGTGTGTGTAATATAAAGGAATGATGAAGCTAAAAAAGCTAGTATATGATTAATATTTCTGTTAATGTCAGTTTTAAATAATTACAACTTAACACTATTCAAATATTTCACTAACAAATCAAATGTGATATCAGTTTCACAGCACCTGGATAGAATCTTTATAAACTGTTTCCAAATTACATTCTATAAAATTATAGAAATAACTATAGAAATTATAAATATCATATCACTTATTATATGCCTGATATTGTTCTAATTAGCTCGTTTTATTCCCACAACAACCTCTGACATAGGTACTAATATTTTTCCCTTTTTCACAGATGAGAATATCAGAATGAAGTTCAAATTAACTTGCCCAGAGTTTTATAGCTAATAGATAGTAGAAGCAGAACTTAAGTTCAGACACTGTTGCTCTGAAGCCAGGGCTCTTCACTACTACTCTATACTGCATTTCAGTGAACGGAAGAAGAAAAATCTATTTGCACCTATTTTATATGATGCACTAATAAATTAGCTTATTTCATTTAATTATTCCTAAATTTTGTGGGTCATTTTCTATCATTCCAATGTCATACATGCTAAAAAACAGGGATGAGAAAGGGTAAATAATTTTCTAAATAGTACAAAGTGAGGACTTCTTAATTTAAAAGCCAAAAAGACAAATAATCATCACTTTTGCAAAATTTTTTGTATATAAGTTATATTAAGTCCTAGATATTGATCTTGCTTTCCATTTAACCAAGAAAATGAAAGCATTTAGAAGAAAACTAAAACTTCTAAACACCTAAAGAACCTAAAGAATCCATACCTTCCACTCTACTGAAACAAAATATTTAATAAGATCAGCAATGAACTCTATATTGCTAAATCCAGTAATCAGTTCTCAGACTTCATCTAGTTGACCTACTAACATATTTAGTATAGGTTATTACTCCATCTTTCTTAGTATTTTCTTTCTTTGGCTTCCAGATCACCTACAACCTCCTCCATTTTCTCCTATATCATGGGTTAATACCCTTTGCACGTTTGTCATTGATTCTCAATCTGTTAAAGCTGTAGTGGCCCTTCTCTCTTCGCTGTCTGCACTCAATCCTTTTGTGATCTCATCTAATCTCATAATTTTAAATACCATTTATCTACTTAGAATTGCAAAAATATCATCTTAACTTGACCTCTGCCCTAAACTCCACTTGTGTTCAGCAGATCTATAAATCCATAGCTTTTTGATATCTAAGAAGAATCTTAATCTTTACATGGCAAAACTGAAGTCTGGGTTATACCCACACCAGACCTTTACTTCCCATAATTTTACCATCTTGATTAATGCCAATGTTATCCTTCAGTTCTTCAAGAAAAACTCTTAGAATCTTTAATGCCTCTTTTTCATACATAAACATCTAACCCTTCAGCAATTTCTGTAAGCCTCAATCTTCAGAATAGATCCAGAATCCAGGTACTTTTCACCATCTCCACTTCTATCACCTGGTCCAGATCACCATCATCTCTTACCGAAATTCCTGCAATAGCCTCCTAACTGGTTATATTTTCTCATTATATCCTACCCTCAACAAAGCACCTAAAATGTTCTTGAAACAAAACAGATCATAAAATTCCTCTGCTCAAAAATCTCTCTTCTCTTCCTGTGTCATTCAGATTGAAGGCCAGTCTTTACAGTCAACCACAAGGCTTTACAAAACCTAATTTGTATCCTATCATTTTATGCCATACTTACTTAACAGCCTCCTTGCTATTCTTTTATTGTTTTGAGATGTTAAGTACATTCTCAACTCAGGGCCCTTGCACTTGCTGGCCCTTCTGCCTGGAAAGCTGTTTGTTGCATGGTTCACTCTCTCAACCTCTTTACATTTTTTACTCTAAAGTAACAGTCACTCTATCAGCAAGGATCAGTGAGGATCATTTCATTGAAAATAGTTTTATTTTTCTCCTGAGCACGAATATCTAATATTTTATATACCTTGGCAATTTAGTTTGCTTATTGTCAAGAACCCAGTAAAACATAAACTCCATAAGAGCAGGAGTTTTGCCTGCTATTATATTGTTTTATCCATGGTACCTGAATAGTTCCTGGCCATAAATAGTGCTAAATAAATTTTGGTTGAATAAATAATTGGTTATCAGAACAAGTAGCATATTTGGAGTAAAGAGATAATTTCTCAAGTCTCCGTCAAGACAGTTACTAGCTCTGGGAATCAATGGCCTTATCTTTTTTTGCTTGCTAATATATCTGCCAACAGTGTCTGGTATATTGTAGCTGCTTAATAAATATTTTGGAATGCCTAACAGAAAAGCCTACATTGAGCTCTTCATTATTATAAAGAATTATTATCATTTAATAATTATTACAAAATCTCACTTAATTACTATTATTAAATTAATAAATTACCTAATTAATAAACAGATAAAAATATTAAATTATCACACATAATTATTTTTACACCTAATATCATATAATTATTACTATTAAGGAATCATCCTTAAGACCCAATTTGTATTTTATTTGCTTTTCTTAGCATGTCCAGAATCTTATTAATAAGAAATATCTGACATGCAAGGAAATGCAGTTGTTAAAAGGTAATGCTTATTTCCTCTTAGCAAAGAAAGACAAGAGAGCATACCAAATGAAGTTTAATAGCATTTGGATAGTAATGCAGAAACATGATAAGGAAGTAACACAATAAGGAAATGACAAACAATCGAAGAGATTACCCAGTCATACCTCACATTCCAAACCCGCTGTTGGTGTTAGCATGTCAAACACAGTGAAGTCTGGTGGAGTAACCATTTCTGGACCTGCTGGAAATGAAGAGGTCCTCTCCTTTAGTGGAATGGTATTGATCATATATGAAATTAATTTGTGATAGGAACCATGCTAAAAAATTTCATAAAGATTATATCATTTAATTCCCACAAGATCCTTGTGAAGTAGATAATAATATTGTCGTTTTGCAGATAAGGAGACTAAGGCGTATACAGGTAAGCTGGTAAGTGTCAGAGACAACATTCAAACTTGGGAATTGATTCCAGAGCCTTGATTTTAAGCACCATTCTATAAACATCTTTGCTGCCTTGATGGTACCAACACAATTGTTTGAACAGGTAGAAATACCAATGGTATCATTGAAGATTGCTCAGTAGTGACAAATTTTATTGCATTTTTAAAATTAATAGCAAGGTTGATTCATTTTCTTGGTGAATCTCTAGAATGTATTATTTGCAAGCAGAACAGATGGTGCTATAGACCACTTGGAGACCCCATATGGTGACTGTGGTGAAGAAGCGATCCATGGAAAGGGAAAATGTGACTGGTAAATACATTTCTAAGTACCTTCCAGAGTTTTTTGTTAGTACTAAAGGTATGTCTAAAATATTGAAAGTCTGAAGGACTACGGAAGAACCAAAATGAATGGCTGAAACTGCCTAACTGAAACTGTCTAACCAGGCTAGGTTGCAGTATCTACCAGCTTTGATGCCACCTAAAAATGTCAATATATAGTTTCCTATGGCTACTATAAATAAATTATTACAAATTTAGTGGCTTAAAACATCATCAAATTATTATCTTATGGTTCTAGAAAGTGTAAGTCCTAAAATCAAGGTATGAACAAGGGCAGTGTTCCTTCTGAAGGCTCTATAGGAGAATTTGTTTCCTTGCCTTTTACAACTATGTATTGCCTGGATCTTAGGATCATGGTCCCTTCCTCCAACTTCATAGCCACAAAATAACATCCTTAAATCTCAATCTTTCCCCTTCCTACCCCTCTCTCCCTCTCGCCCTCCCTCTCTGTTGATTCTGACATCTGACATGTGTTTTCTTCTCTGTAAAGTCCCATATTCATAAATTCTGGTGATTAAGACAGAAGCATCTTTGCAGGGCCTTTATTCAGCCTGCCATAATGACATCAGAGACCCTTCCATTTTTGTAAAATAAATTCTATAAATACCCTTTGTTTTGTACCTATTTTACAGTTTCTAAGTTACAGAATAAAGTAGAACAAAAATTCCAATCCTTTGGTCCTATAAGCAGTGTTCATGATATATTAGATGTTGTATCTTCTAGAGAATATGATGTTTTGATAGACTTAAATATCATCATTTACATCAACATAAATGCTTAAGCAGGAGTTTCTGTCATGGCTCAGCGGAAATGAATCCGACTGGGAACCATGAGGTTGTGGGATCGATCCCTGGCCTCGCTCAGTGGGTTAAGGATCTGGCATTGCTGTGAGCTGTGGTGCAGGTCACAGACGCGGCTTGGATCCCATGTTGCTGTGGCTGTGGCGTAGGCCGGCAGCTGTAGCTCTGATTAGACCCCTAGCCTGGGAAACTCCACGTGCTGTGGGTGCAGCCCTAAATAAAATGACAAAAGGCAAAAAGAAAAATGCTTAAGCAAAGTAAAAAGAGAAAAAGTTCTGGCACAGAGCAAGCACAGAGTTATGGAAAACTCTGATGACTATAAGTATGACCAGTCTCAGCAGCAAAATAGTCCACTGTTTTCTAAAATCATCATTGGGATTACCAAGGACATTTTTCACAGAACTAGAACAAAATATTTTAAAGTTTGTTTGGAAGCACAAAGGACCCAGAATAGCCAAAGACATCCTGAAAAAGGAAAATGGAGCTGGAGGAATCAGGATCCCTGACTCCAGGCTATACGACAAAGCCACAGTCATCAAAACCGTATAGTACTGGCACAAAGACAGAAACATAGATCAGTGGAATGGGAGAGAAAGCCCAGAATCAAATCCACGCACCTATAGTCAACTAATCTATGACAAAGGAGGGAAATATATACAATGGAGAAAAGACAGCCCCTTCAGTAAGTGGTGTTGGGAAAACCAGAGAGCCACATGTAAAAGAATGAAATTAGAACACTTCCTAACACCATACACAAAAATAAACTCAAAATGGATTAAAGACCTAAATATCAGACCAGATACTATAAAACTCTTACAGGAAAACATAGGCCAAACACTCTCTGACATAAACCGCAGCGCTATCTTCTCAGATCCACCTCCTAGAGTAATGACAATTTAAAAAAAATAAACAAATGATACTTCATTAAACTTAAAAGTTTCTGCACAGCAAAGGAAACCCTAAACAAAATGAAAAGACAACCCACAGAGTGGGAGAAAATATTTGTAAGTGAAGCAACTGACAGTTGATTAATCTCCAAAATTTATAAACACCTACAGATTAATACCAAAAAAAGAGACAAACCCATCAAAAAATGGGCAGAAGATCTAAACAGACAATTCTCTAAAGAAGACATACAGATGGTCAAAAAACACAGGAAAAGATGTTCAACATCACTAATTATTAGAGAATTGCAAATCAAAACCACTCTGAGGTGCCACCTTATACCAGCCAGAACGGCCACCATCGAAAAGCTATAAACACTAACTCTGGAGAGAGTGTGGAGAAAAGGGGACCCTATTACACTACTGGTTGGAATGTAAACTGGTGCAACCACTGTGGAAAACAGTATGGAGATTCCTCAGAAAACTAAAAATAGAATTACCACTTGATCCAACAATCCCACTCCTGGGCATCCATCCAGAGAAAACCACCACTCAAAAAGATACAGGTACTCCAATGTTCATTGAAGCACTCTATACAATAGCCAAGACATGGAAACAACCTAAATTCCCATCAACAGAGAAGTGGATAAAGAAGATGTAGTACACATACACAATGGAATGTTACTTAGCCATTAAAAGGAAAGAAATAATGGCATTTGCCGCAACACTCATGGACCCAGAAATTATTATGCTAAGTGAAGTCAGTCAAACAGTGAGACACCAGTATCATATGCAATCACTTACATGTGGAATCTTTAAAAAGGATACAATGAACTTCTTTGCAGAACAGATACTGACTCACAGACTTTGAAAAACCTATGGTTTCCAAATGAGACAGGTTGGGGGTGGGGGGATGTGCTGGTGTTTTGAGATGGAAATGCTATAAAATTTGGTTGTGATAATTGTTGTACAACTATAAACATAATAAAATTCACTGAGTAATTTAAAAAAAGAAATAAAAAAATTAAAAAATAAAATCATTAAAGGGTTATAAGCACTGTCTGGAGGTAGTATTGTAATAATCAATAATCAATTGTAATAATCAATTGTAACCATCAAAGAACTATAGCTTTGAAGTAAGTTTTAAATTGGAAAGTGTGAGTGCTATAACTATGTCCATTCTCAAGACTGTTTTGGGTACTCTAGGTTCATCGAATTTCCATAAAAATTAAGGGTCAGTTTGTCAATCTCTCCAAAGCTGTAACTGGATTTTGATAGAGATTACACTAAATCTGTATATAAAATTTGGAGAAAGCTGGAGCAAGACAGCAGAGGAGTAAGAGGTCATACTCACCTTCTCTTTAAAAACGCATCAAAAAAACATCTGCATGTAAAATGACTTGGACAGAACATCAATTGAATGCTGGCAGAAGAACTTAAACCTCCAAAAAGGGCAAGAAACTCTTGACATAACTGGGCAGAACAAAAGAAAAAGAGAGAGACAGAGAGAGACAGAGAGAGAGAGAGAGAGAGAGAGAGAGAGAGAGAGAGAGAGAGAAAAGGAATCAGGACAGGACTAGCACTCTTGACACGGAGCTATGAAGGAGAAAAGGAACCCACATCCTGGGAAGCCACCTAACTGACGGAAAGATCAGCAGAGATGGAGGGCTGTCAAAGACACTGAGAAAAGCACAGCAGCTAGACTGAGGAGGGCAAAGCAGAGTGAGAGCCTCACAGATCATTGGAACCACTGGCCAGGACACCACAGCCTGATATGCTCGGGTGGGGGCTGGGCACTGAGACTTAGGTTGCAGAGGTCAGTCCCGTGGAGAGGACTGGAGCTGGCTGTGTGGGGACAGCCTAAGGAGTGGGGCAGCATGGGCAGGGGAGCGGCATTCTAGGGGCTGGGGAGAGGACAGCCATGGCAGAGGGAACCGGGGAGAAGGTCCGGGCCATCAGGAGAAGCAAGGTGCCTTTGTTGGGGAGGGTGAAAGGAGGAGGGGCAGACCACCATGGGAAACTCCCTGCACCTGAGCAGCCCAGGGTGGCTTTGACGCAGGCTATAGGTAGCTAGAAGCCTCTTGCTCGTTTACAGGAGACTGGGAGCTTCTTGTGCAGGCTACAGGTGGCCAGGCACCTCTTGTGTGGGCTAATGGCATCAAGGGGCTAAGTGTGACGTGGTGCCTCTTATATGATCTACAGGCAGCAGGGACAGACCAGGGTGGTCATCTCTGAGGTCAGAGGGAGGTGTGGCTTGCCACCACTGGGGGCCTGTGAGTGGGCTCCACCTGTGGCCCCAGTCACCTCAGGGGTTAACAAAAAAAAAAAAAAAAGAGGGCACTGCAACCAAGCACCATACACTGTTGCTCTCACTCCCCTGGAGCACACCCGCCCTGCAGCTCCCACTGCCAAACGCTCTGGGCAGCCCAGACACTTGGTCACTTTCTAAGACCCTACAACTAGGAGCACTGGTACAGAACCTCCTGTGTGGGCTAAGGGGGACAGGATGCTTCTTGTGTGGTCTGCAGGTAGTGGGGGCAAAACTGAAGTTATCTCTGACTCCAGAGGTGGGCGTGGCCCACCACTACTTGGGATACCTGAACAAAAATCACTTGTAGCCCCAACCAACTCAGAGGGCACTACAGAGAGGGACACTGTGACGGAACACCACCTCTTGTTGCTCTCACTCTCCTGGTAGCCCACCCTGCTGTTGCCACTATCAAACGCTCTGGGCAGTGCCCAGATGCTTGATCACTGTCCCTTCCCAAGAACCTGCAACTAGAAGCAGCTTGTGCAGCACCTCCCATGGGAACTAAGCAGAACAAGGTGCTTCTTGCATGGTCTACAGGAGGTGGGGGCAAACCACCACAGTTATCTCTGGCTCGAGAGGTTGGAGTGGCCTGCTACCACTAGGAGTCCATCAACAGGCACCACTTGCTGCCCCAGTCACCTCAAGAGCACCACAGAGGAGGGCATTGTGACCAAACACCACCTGTTCTCACCGCTGGGAACACACTGGCCCTGCTGCTGCCACTGCTGAATGCTCCAGGCAGTATCCACACACCTGATCTCTGTCACATCCCAGGATCCTGCAACTAGGAGCAGCCTGTGCAGCACCTCCTGTGTGGGCTAAGTGAGACAGGGTGCTTTGTGCATGGTCTACAGGTGGTGGGGGCAAACCACCGCAGTTATCACTGACTCCAGAGGTGGGCATGGCCCACTACCACTAGGGATCCTGAAGAGGTACCACCTGAAGTTCCATTCACCTCAGAAGAGGGCACTGCAATAGAAAATTAGCTGTTGTTGTTCTCACTCCCCTGGTAACTCATGCACCCTGCTGCTGCTACTACCAAACACTCTGGGCACCGTGTAGATCTGTCTAGAGCTCATTACCACTTCCCAGGGCCCTGAGTCTAGGAGTATCCTGTGCCACCTTCCTGCAGGTCCTTGGTGCTGTTGAGAGCCCAACGACCAGACACTGACTGCTGGCCCTACCCATTGCCTCCTTCTCCCTGAAAACATATGAGCATCCTGGGGATAACAACCTGTTCACACAGAAGAAAGAGACAGCAAATATTCAAACTCCCACACCAAAAGTAAAGAGTAACCCCCCCAAAAAATACAAAGGGGTGCTCTTCTATAGAAGTAGCCTTATAAGACTACAGTTTGGCTTCCCCAAACTCATAGAAAAAGAAAAACATAAGCAAGATGAAGAAACTCAGAAACCAATCCCAGTTAAAGGAACAGGAGAATTCACCTCAAGTAATCAACAATGAGACAGACCTCTGCAGTCTGACAGACACTGAGTTCAAAAGGGAGATAGCGAAAATACTGAAGGAATTAAGGCTGAATATCAAGAATTAAGATAGAATATGAACAGTAATGCAGATTCCTTTAGAAAGGAACTAGAAAAAAAAGGAGCCAAGAAAAATTAGAAAATTCATTTGCAGAGATAAAAACTGAGCTAAAGTCACTAAAGAGAAGAATGAATAATGCAGAGGAACAAATTAATGATTTGGAATACAGAATAATGGAAATCACCCAATCAGGACAGCTGATAGAAAACCAAATGAAAAAACATGAAAGCAATGTAAGAGATCTATGGAATAATATAAAGCAGGCCAATCTACAAATAATAGGTATTCCAGAAGGAGAAGAAAAAGAAAACAAGCCTGAAAATATATTTGCATAAATTATGTCTGAAAAGTTTCCAAATCTAAAGGAAACTTATATCACAATACAGGAAGCACAGAGAGCCCCAGACAGGCCCACACCAAGACATATTAGAAAAATGGAAAAAGTTAGAGACAAAGAGAGGATTCTAAAGGCAGCAAGAGAAAAGCAAACCATTAATTATAAGGGAACTCCCATAAGGCTATCAGCTGATTTCTCTACAGAAATACTACAGGCCATAAGGGAGTGGCAAGATATATTTTAAGTTCTGAAAGGAAAAAATTTTCTGCCTAGGATACTCTACCCAGCAAGAATACAATTTAAAATAGAAGGGGAAATTAAGAATTTCTCCAACAAACAAAAGCTAAAAGAGTACAGCAATACTAAACCCATTCTAAAAGAAATACTGAAAGGGCTTCTCTACATAAAAAATAAGAAGTAAGAAGAAACAGGATGGAGGAAACCACAACTGGAAAGCAATCACTTAAACATGCCAGCATACAGATCTAAACATGAAGATCTTAAAAAAAAAAAAGACTTCAAAATCATACAATGTGGGGAAGGAAAGTAAGAAAATGTAAATTCTTTTTTTTTTATTTTAATGATGTGTTTGATCCTATATGACTATCAGACTAAAGCGAGCAGATATATAAAGAGGTTAACATACTTAACAAACAGGGCAACCACAAATCAAAACTGAACATCATATTCACAAAAACAGAAAAGTACTCAATCATAAAATAAATGGAAATAATCCAACCAAAAAAAAGAAAGGAAGAAAAGAGAAACATAGATTCAACTGGAAAACAAGGTTTAATGGCAATAAATACATATCTATCAATTATCACCTTAAATGTCAAGGAACTGAATGCTCTAATCAAAAGACACAGAGTGGCAGATTGGATAAAAAAGCAAAAACCTTCAGTCTGCTGTCTACAAGGGACTCACCTTAGGGCAAAGGATGCATATAGATTGAAAAGAAGGGGATGGGAAAAGATATTTCATGCCAATGGAGAAGAAAGAAAGCAGGAGTGGCAATAATCATATCAAACAAAATAGGCTTTAAGATGAAGGCCATAAGGAAAGACAAAGATGAACACTCTTTAATGGTAAAAGGATCCATTCGAGAAGAGGCTATTACAATTGTCAATATATATGCCCCTAATATAGGAGCACCCAGATACCCACAACAAATACTAACAGACATAAAAGGAGAAATTTATGGCAAAACAGTAATAGGAGATTTTAACACCCTACTTACATCAATGGACAGATCCTCTAGATAGAAAATCAATATGGCAACAGAGATCCTAAATCACACAACAGAAAATTTACACTTAATGGGCATTTTCAGGACATTACATCCAAAAAAATCAGAATATACACTCTTCTCAAGTGCACATGGAACATTCTCAAGGACTGATCACATACAGGGCACAAAGCTAATCTCAAATTTAAGAGTACAGAAATTACTTCAAGTCTCTTCTCTGACCACAATGGCATGAAACTAGAAATCAACCACAGAAAAAGAAATGAGAAAAAACTTACTACATGGAGACTAAACACCATGCTACTAAAAAAAAAAAAAAAAAAAAAAAAAAAAAAAAAAAAAAAAAAAAAAAAAAAAAACAATGGGACAATGAGGAAATAAAGAAGGAAATTTAAAAATACCTCCAGACAAATGATAATGAAGACACAACAACTCAAAATCTATGGGATGCTGCAAAAGCAGTGCTCAGGGGGAAGTTAATTGCAATACGGGCTTTCCTCAAAAAAAAGAAAAATCTCAAATGGACAACTTAACCCACCACCTAAATGAATTAGAAAAAGAAGAACAAACAAAACCTAAAGTCAGCAGAAGGAAGTAAATCATAAAGAGCAGAGAGGAAATCAATAAAATAGAGATTCAAAAAACAATAGAAAAAAATCAATAAAACCAAAACAAAATTGACAAACCTCTGGCCGGACTCATCAAGAAGAGGAAAGAAAAAAACCAAATAAACAAAATAAGAAGTGAAAATGAATTCACAACGGATACTACAGAAATACAAAAAGCCATGAGCAAACACTATGAACAATTGTACACCAAAAAATTTGACAACCTAGAAGAAATGGACAACTTTTTAGACTTACAGCCTGCCAAAACTGAATCAAGAAGAAACAGATCAACTGAACAGACCGATCACTAGAAATGAAATTGAATATGTCATAAAAATACTCTCTACAAATAAAAACCCAGGACCAGATGGCTTCACGGGTGAATTCTACCAAACATACAAAGAGGAACTTATACCCATCCTCCATAAACTTTTTTCAAAAGGTTGAAGAAAAAGGAACACTCCCAAAGACATTCTAGGATGCCACCATCACCCTAATTCCAAAACCAGACAAAGATACCACCAAAAAAGAAAGCCATAGGCCAATATCTTTGATGAATATATACCTAAAAATTCTCAACAAAATTTTAGCAACCCAAATTCAACAAATATCAAAAAGATCATACACCACGACCAGGTGAATTCATCCCAGGTTCACAAGGATGGTTCCACATACTCAAATCAATTAACGTCATACACATTAACAAGAGAAAAGTAAAAAACCACACGATCATCTCAATAGATGCAGAAAAAGCATCTGGCAAAATCCAAAATCCATTCATGATCAAAACTCTTACCATAGTGGGCATAGAAGGAACAAATATTAACATAATAAAAGCCATTTATGACAAACCCACAGCAAATATAATACTCGATGGAAAAAAGCTGAAAGTCTTCCCACTAAAGTCTGGAACAAGACAAGGATGCCCATTCTCACCACTGTTATTCAACATGGTATTGGAAGTCCTAGCCACAGCAATCAGACAAACTAAAGAAATAAAAGGTATTCAAATCGGAAGAGAAGAGGTAAAATTGTTACTGTATGAAGATGACATGATACTATATATAGAAAAGCCTAAGGATTCAACCCATAAGCTACTCAAACTGATCAATAAATTCAGCAGAGCAGCAGGGTATAAGAAATCAGTTGCATTTCTGTACATTGACAATGAAATATTAGAAAAGGAATACAAAAAACAATACCTTTTAAAACTGCACCCAAAAAAATCAAATACCTGGGAATACACCTGATCAAGGAGGTGAAAGACATATGCTAAGAACTATAAAACATTAATCAAAGAAATTAAAGAAGATTCAAAGAAATGGAAAGATATTCCATGCTCTTGGGTTGGAAAAATTAATATTGTAAAAATGGCCATGCTACCCAAGGCAATCTACAGATTCAATGCAATCCCTATCAAATTACCCATGACATTTTTCACAGAACTAGAACAAACAATCCAAAAATTTATGTGGAACCACAAAAGACCCAGAATTGCCAAAGCAATACGGAGAAACAAAAACCAAGCAGGAGACATAACTCTCCCAGACTTCAGGCAATATTACAAGGCCACAGTAATCAAGACAGTATGGTACTGGTACCAAAACAGACATACAGACCAATGGAACAGAATAGAGAACCCAGAAATGAACCCAGACACCAACGGTAAATTAATCTTCAACAAAGAGGCAGGAAAATAAAATTGGAAAAAGACAGTCTTTTTAGTAAATATTGCTGGGAAACCTAGATGGCTTAATGCAAATCAACGAAACTAGAACACACCCTCACACCATGCACAAAAATAAATTCAAAATGGCTTAAAGGCTTAAATGTAAGACAAGACACCATCAAACTCCTGAAAGAGAACGTAGGCAAAACATTCTCTGACATCAGCCTTACAAATCTTTTCTCAGGTCAGTCTCCCAAAGCAACAGAAATAAAAGCAAATAAACCAATGGGACCTAATCAAACTGACAAGTTTTAAGGAAACCAAAAAGAAAAAAAGACAACTTACAGAATGGGAGAAAATAATTTCAAAAGATGCAACTGACAAGGGATTAATCTCTAAAATATACAAACAACTTATACAATTTAACAGCAAAAAAGCCAACAACCCAACCGAAAAATGGGCAAAATACCTCAATAGACATTTCTTCAAAGAAGATATACAGATGCCCAACAAGCGCATGAAAAAATGCTCAACATCACTGATTATTAGAGAAATACAAATCAAAACTACAAAGAGGTACCACCTCACACCAGTCAGAATGGCCATCATTAATAAGTCCACAAATAGCAAATGCTGGAGGAGGTGTGGAGAAAAGGGAACCCTCCTGCACTGTTGGTGGGAATGTAAGTTGGTACAACCACTATGGAAAATAGTATGGAGGTACCTTAGAAAACTATACATGGAACTACCATATGACCCAGCAATCGCACTCTTGGGCATATATCTGGACAAAACTGTCCTTGAAAAAGATACATGCTCTTGTATGTTCACTGCAGCACTATTCACAATAGCCAAAACCCGGAAACAACCTAAATGTCCAATGAAAGATAACTGGATCAGGAAGACGTGGTATATACACACAATGAAATACTACTCAGCCATAAAAAGGAACAAAATAATGCCATTTGCAGCAACATCGAGACTCTCACACCAAGTGAAGTAAGTCAGAAAGATAAAGACAAATAACATATGATATCTCATATCTGGAATCTAATATATGGCACAAATGAACCTTTCCACAGAAAAGAAAACCATAGACTTGGAGAACAGACTTGTGGTTGCCAAGAGGGAGGGGGAGGGAGCGGGATGAACTGGAAACTTGGGATTACCAGATGTAGACTATTGCCTTTGGAATGGATAAGCAATGAGACTGTGCTGTGTAGCACTGGGAACTATACCTAGTCACTTATGATGACGCATGATAATGTGAGAAAAAAGAATCTATACATGTATGTGTAACTGGGTCAACATACTGTACAGTAGAAAATTGACAGAACTCTATACACCAGATATAATAAAAAAATAAAAATCATCATATAAATAAAAAGAAAAAAATGGGAGTATTATCATTTTAGCAATATTAAGTCTTCTACAAACATCACATAACTTTCCATTTATTTTGATCTTCTTAATTCTTTCAACAATATTTTGTAGTTTTCATTGTGCAAGTCTTGTACTTCTTTTGCTAAGTGTATTCTCATGTGTTGTTTTCTTTACTTCTAGATTGTTCACTGCTAGTACATTAAAATATTTGATTTTAGCACACTGGTCTTGTATTCTGCAAGATTTATAATTATTTGCTCATTAATAAGTGCTGCTAGGTTTTAGTGGATTCTTTAGAATAACCTGTATACAAAATTATATCATCTACAAATAAAAATAATTTTATAGGGAGTTTTCTTACTCTTAAGGGCCATGGAGTAAAATCCATCTCCCTTACATATTGACCATGGCAGTTTACATAGTTTTAGATGTTTAAAATATACAACAATATTGATTTTGGGGGGATATTAGAGAATGCAAAGTAGATAATGGCACTTAGAAGAATCAACAACAGTATGTGTCTCAGATTTAGTACATGCAGTGTTATTCTAGACTTATTCCCTCCACAGATTAAACAACATATGGAAAGTACCCCCCTCAAAATATGCTTTAAACTATATTAAACTCACTGGTGCTTAAAATTTCACAGCAGTGAAGTAATTCTTCATCTCCACAATGATAGTAACAAGACTTCTCTCATAGCATTCTCATTAAGATTAAATATATGTAGAGTCTTTAATCCAATGCCTGACACATAGTAAGTACTCAGTAAATGCTAGCTATTAAGAAGAATAATAATAGTGATGACTGTAGTGAAACTATTATTTGGAAGATGTCACAGGCCTTAATAAAATCCTCCAGTGAGTCTCCATGGCTCCCAGAAAAAAAAAAAATGCAGAGTTCCTTACAATGGACTGTTTGTGATCTGGCCCTTGAAAATCTCTTCTACCTCATCTCTTGGCAAAATTCTCCTAACACTATACACTCAAGATACAATGAGCTGCTTGAAGCCTCTCTGTGTGGTATGTTCCTTCTCAGTTCCAGGCCTTTGCACAGGCACACAATTCCTCCTTCTCCTAGTCGTCCCACTCTGATCTTCCGTTACACTACTGTTACCGCACCTCCAGTAAGCATAAGATTCTTCCTGCTTACTGCTTGTACTAACTTCTACAGTAATATCACAATAGCCCAGGGACTATTAGCTGTTTTAGGGTTGGGGCTGTGACTTGTTCACCATTTTCCCTTCCTCTCCCCTCCCCATCCTCTGTGTCAGGACAGTGCCTTGGCAGAGTTAACAATTAAAGCTTGTCAAATAATTTATTCTTTTAAATAAATATCTGAATTGTTCTAAATGATAATCCCAAGAGAAATAATATATTAAGCTTGTGAAGCCTCTCTGTGAGTGGATTTATTCAATCCTTTCCTGAGGCAAGTTTCACAGTGAGAGAGAGAAGTGAGGGTTTGACCCCAGAATGCCTCCTCCAGAACCTGGGAGAGAACACAGGAATGGAAATAAAAGTGCTTAACAGGTGACTTCATTTGCTTTAAATGTCTCTTTCGTGTTAACTGAATCACTGTGAAAATTTAATCAGGATTTAGTAAAAGCTAAAATTGAGGCAAAAAAATTAGGGAAGTCCTCATTATCTATACTAACTGAAATGGAGGCAGAAGTAGACCAAATGCAAAAACCATTCTGAAAATGTAGCTTGTTGATCTAGTGAACAACTCAGTGAAATGACAGTGACTTCTGGGTTCTCTAGTCAATGGGATAGTACCAACACCAGCAACTGTCCTAAGTATGCCAAGATTTCAATTACTCGAAGATAAATGTAGTGTCTAAAATTGTAAGAACACCTATAAACATGGGTAAAGATGGCTTACCTGGTGAAATTAATGCTGGTTCTGTGGGAATCAGAGGTATGCCTACAAAAAAACAAAAGACTCTTCCTTAATCTATTTTGCTTAAAGTAAGGCCCACATGGTTGATATAGGGATGTTTAGCTTCAAGGTAAAATTGTAAGAATACATGTAAACGTGGGTAAAAATGGCTTACCTGGTGAAATTAGTGCTGGTTTTGTGGGAATCAGAGGTATGCCTACAAAAAAACAAAGCACTCTTTCTTATCTGTTTTGCTTAAAGTAGGGCCCACATCGTTTATATAGGGATGTTTAGTGTCAAGTAAAATGTTTTGGGAGAGAAAATGCAGGAGGAATTAACATGGGAAGATTAACATGGCTTAGAGAGTAATTTAGAACAAAACAAAAAACTTTGCAAAGGATAATTAGAAGAATCTTATGAAGGTTATTTTATTGTCTGCCTTAAATTTCTGTTTATAACCAGTTGCCATCATAGAAAAAAAATTCAAGTATTTCACTTTTCAGAATAAATCACGTAAGGTTCACACTTACAGTCTTCTGGATAAACACATTTGAGGGTGACTTCATCAAGGATCATATTTTTAGGGCAGGAGGGCAAGCATCCTTCAACCCTTTACATGAAAAAAATTAAAGTGAAAACAATTTTAAATATAAAAATTACATTACATTTAATATATGCAGCTGAGATACATTTTTTCCTAAAAGCCTTCTAGTCTCCTTGTCAAGCACTAAAGGAGTGCTCTCTTTGCTACCACTCCGTCGTACTTCACTGTATGACGTACTTCACTGTATCAAGCTAATGCCTGATAAAGAAATATCATTCATGATTAAGGCAGAATTTGAACACAGAATATTCAAGGCATACACTTACATTTGGGACACACTAATAGCGTGTTCTAATCAGTGGAAATGCAGAAGAACCATTTATTGTAATTTTACTCTATATTCATCTCACGGCACTTTTCTATACTCCCCCATATCCAAGCAGATAGACATACTCTCTGAATATCCTTGCTATTTTGTCAGTAGAACAAAACCAGAATGTTTAGTGGCTCTCCCTGCCTATTATTAAGCCCTAAATTCCTTGAGAAGATATTAGGAATCTTTGAGTAGCAGAGATGGAGGTGGGACACCGTTGTTCTTCTTTGAGAAAAGGGAAGGGGAGAGGCAGAGGCTGCAGTTCTCAAGAGCCTCAGGGCCTGTGCCCAAAACAGTGGCAGTGCTCTTGGAGGAGATGGCTGCAAATGAGCCTAAGGAGACTGAATTTCAAGCCCCACAATGTCTTGTTTTTGTAAAGATCTCCAGTTCCACAGAAGCAAAGCAAATTTCAAGAATCCATGAGCTTCAAAATTGTGGGCCAGAGACAGAAGGGACTATTCTGGATGCTGTTTCTCTAAGGGAATGAAGTCAATGGCTGGGATTACATCTTCTCATCCAGTTGGGGCTCAGAGCACAAATTATTCTGATTTAAAGGAAATAAATGTATCCTTCATGTACAACCAATTATTAGATTCATACATACTGGAGAGAATTAATGTACATATAGCTATAAAAAGGCTTGGTTATCAGTCACTCAAATGCACCAGCAGGTTATAATATTTTTAATATTTTAAAACATTTCCAGTGGCCTCATCTGTAAAGTAAAAAATTTGGACCGAAAATTCTCATAGCCCCCTTCCAATTCAGTGTGGAAATAAACTAACTTGCCACCAGAGGGCACTTGTTAAAGGAAGGAATCCATAAGCAAGACAAGCTAATTTCTCTTTTAACAGGAGAAACTTTGGCTACCTCTTGGATACCTCCTTAATATTATTAAAATAAAAAAATTAACAGCTCAGCTTATAAGACCAAGTATTTATTTCAAGAATGAACTTAATAAAACTTCAACCAGTATGTGCTATTCCTATCCTACTATAAACTCTGTCAAGCAAAAAAAAAAAAAAAAAGTAAAGTTACTAGTTACTGAGAATACCTGCAGTTATCCTTAAATTAAATAAACATCATTTTTCACGCAACTCAATTATTTTGCGATTGTTTTATGCAAGTTAAGACTACAGCTGTCCTCTTAAAATTTCTTCCAAACCCAGTAACTTGTCCCTTTAAACTGTCTTCATAGTTACACACAACAGGGTCCTCTTTCTCACATAGCTGGTGATCAAATCAACTTCTGACTATGCCTCAGATGCAGAACAGTTCTTACAATAGCTACATTACATAATAGGAATAACTTTATTTACATATGGGCTCCTTGGTATGCCAGTTAGCATATTTTCTCATAAAAGTTCTCATTTCCACTAGATATTTTTATTTTCAACACTTGCTACATGCCAGAAACTGAAATCATCTAGAACAAGCCTGGTGGTTCTGTTGGGGACTTGGAGGAGGGTTGCAGCGTTATGCTGACACCTCAACTCAGTACTTGAGTCTACCTTGAGGAGTGCAAGTACTAGGAGGAGCCAAAATGAGGTGCTCAGCCAGGGAAAGGGAAGAATTAGAAAGGAAATAGTGATGAAGACAGAGAGCAGGTTGGTAGGGGTGAAGTACCATCCTGAGTCTGTCCTCTGCAATCTAACCATACCAAGAAAGAAACTTCAGGGGAGCTACAGACCAAAAAATGAAAGCACTGAGGATCTAGTTTCCACGCCCTGGATACTGGGTATGCTGGGAGAAATGAACTAGCCAAATGCCACTTCAAAATAAAGCTCCATTTCCTCCCTGGTGCCAGGGCCGGCCATGTCCCTCACTCTTCCTTCCTTTCTCTCACATATGCTCTCCTGCCTACAGGGCCCCTGCTGCTTCCCCTCCTCCTGATGGCTCCCAGAAGAGACAGGAAATAGGTTTGTGTATGTGAGGGGTCCGAGTGAATTGTGAAGACTTCTTTTCAGGTAATTGTTTGTTATTATTTTTAAGAAAATAAACAGAAATATCATTTCCTTCTCTCTGTTCCCACAGTACTTGTTGCCCAACAGGATGAAGTTGTTCAGATTTTGACTCAGCTGCCTGCAAACTGTGTGGTCTAGGGCAAAGTGCTTAACTTCTCTGTGCCTCAGTTCTTTTTCTCTTCTGAAAATTGGAGTAATGAGATTACCAACTTTACAGCACTTAGCACAGTGTGTCATGCAATAAATATTTCAATGTGTTAGTTGTTACAGTGGTTATCCCTCTAGCCCTATTTCCACTGTATTGTCAATTATCTGCTTTTGTTTGTCTTCTTCCTAAAGACCATGAACTCCCTGAAGAAGGCATATTTATTCATATGCCAATGTTTGTTGTATAACAGAAGCTCATAATGACTAATAGAAAGTGATTGTTTCAACAATCTTCCTTCCTCTTACTATTGCATTTCTCTGTTCTCCCTTACAGCAAAATTCCTTAAAAAAAAAAAAAAACAGTTGTTACACTGGCTATTTCCATTTTGCCTCTCCCTATTCTCCAGATTTCCAAATCCAATGAACAATTTTCAGTCTCAAATTTTAAATTCTCAAAACTAAATTCCTGACTTTTCCTCCAAGCTGCTCCTCCTAACATCATACTTAACTCAGTAAAATGGCAACTCAGCCATTCCATTACACTGGATCATTTGAGCTTGCTGATATTTGACCAGTTTTGACCACAAAGATGGCAATTTCATATGGTTCTGAAAAATGTTGAGACCTAAAGTCCTTGACTCCTCCTTCTCTGATAAATGATATTAAATATGTCAGTATCCCCTAGAGTTCTAAGTTCAAAATACATCCAGAATCTGTTCACTTTCCATAAACTTCAGGGCTACGAACCTAGTTAAATCCTCTTCATGCCTTGTCTGTATTACTGCCCGGTTCTGCCTCTGTCCTCCTCCTCCCCAAAAGTTAGTGCAATAGCCAGTGTAAATGTTTTAAAGGATCCTCTGCCCCAAATACACCAGGACATTACTCAGAGAAAAAGACAAGAAAAGTCCTCGTAAAGGCTCCAAGGCCCTATATGATTCACCCACCACTATGATTCTCTGGTCTTTCCTCCTACCTATGAATTTTTTTCACTTTGCTCCAACTAAATGGTCTCTGCTCATCCTCAACACACCAAATACGTTTCTACCCCAGGACCTTTAAACTTTTCTCAGATTGAAAGGCTCTTCTCCCAGATATCCACATGACTAGTTCCTTCACTTTCTTCCCATCCTAACTAGATATCGACTTGTCAGCCTGTTCTTCCCTGACCACCCTAATATTAATGAACAAAAGCACACACATGCTTTAGGCTCCCTGTTTCCCTTACCTTTATTTATTTTTCTCCATAATACATATCACCTTCTATCAATATATTGCATCATACATTTACATTTTTTTAGGGCTGCACCTGTGGCATATGGAGGTTCCCAGGCTAGGGGTCCAATAGGAACTATATCTGCCGGCCTACGCCACAGCCACAGCAACACAGGATCTGAGCCACATCTGTGACCTACACCACAGCTCATTGCAACGTTGGATCCTCAACCCACTGAGCAAGGCCAGGGATCGAACCCATGTCCTCATGGATACTAGTTGGGGTCATTAACCACTGAGCCACGATGGGAACCCCTGCTTTGACATTTTTATTTCTCATTCTCTGCCTCAATGTAACAATATATGTACAACAACATAAAGGTAGATACTTTGTTCAATACTGTATCCCTAGCAGATGGATGAATTGCTGGCATAAAGCAGACCCTCAGAATTACTGACTGAATAAAATGAAATAAATTCATGAATGAGTATCATAAATTATTCTGGAGAACTTTTTAATCTAAAAAAAATTGCTGAGAGAAGAATCTGCTAATGCTAGAATCTCTTTATTTAATGGTTAAGCATGACTTACGGTGGAAGAAATTTACATGCTAGTGCTTCAGGGTCACTACATGTTTTAAAACAGGGAGTGGCACAAGGTTCATATCTCCATTCACACATCCTCCTGTAAGGCACTGCTGCCTGGGTTTCTGGGGGGGGGGGAAATGAAGTTTAGATTGTGTATATTTTTAATGGACAGCTTGAAAAATGATTAATGACAGTAAACCCTTCAGAGTTTGACCCTTTTGTTCATTATAATGCTGTGGAAAAGACAGGGTTGGGGGGAAAAGGCATGGTAATTGGTAATCAAAGCATTTCATTCTCAGGTTGAATATCAAAATGTTAGTCTATCTTCCAACTATTTTAAAAAGCAAAAGATGGGAGGAGGCCAAGGAAAATTCTAAATCTTATTCTTTTCTTTATGCTTAGTGGGTTTTCATTGATCTATGTATCATAATAATGGCATACACTTGTTTGGAATTTTATTATTTGCAAAATAATTTTTGTCCATTATGCTATTTTATCTTTGCAACAACCCTGTTGAATGGATGTCTCCATTTTGCAAATGAAGAAATCGAGGCTCAGAGGTGCCAAGTGACTTGCCAAGTTCAAACAGTTAGAAAAATGGCAAGACCAAAGACATACTGCCTGACATCACACCTACGGAGAATACACCAGCTTTGTTCTTCCCACAGAATTTAGCTCATTGCCTTGTACATGATAAGTATTATCTGATGACAAAAGTAAATGAATAGATTTTAATAATACATGCAGTTATAAAAACCTCCCTTGATTGAAAATTTTTCTCTTTCAAATTCTGCTAATATTTTCCCGTTCCCATATCATAGGCCAGTCTTTCTATAGCAGTCAGAAATTATCTCTGAAGGAGAGAGCTCCATAAGGAAGAAAGTTTAGGAAACAAGTTATGTTTCTTGGACTTTGGAGACAGAATTTAGTTCTGAGATATGGGAAAGAAAAAGGGCTTTTGGAAGGCATTTATTCATCTAAATATTAAAATAATCATTAGACCAGGGTTGCTGAGATCATAAGTCCTAACAGAGAATTGGTTCCAAGACTAGAAGAGATTCCTGGAGCCTACTAGGTTTGTCAAGTCCACAAGATGAGTTTTTGAGATTTTGATGTGCCACTGGCTGCAGTTGTCCAAATCTCAGGTAAGGCCACTGGATCTGATTCTGGTGGAGTAGGGTTGTGTATTGGAGGGGAAACAGAAGCAAGCAAAATTCAACTTTTAGGTAAATTCAAGTAAAAGCACGACATTCACTCTATAGAACATTGTACAGATATCTTAGTGACTTTTTCTCATGAGTCCAGGAAGCCCATTCAATGGGCAAAAATTTGAAACTCAGTTTGAATTTTCCAAAATCCAAAGCCAATAAAGATTTACAGAAATTTATCCATAAAAAAGGTGAATGGCTATCTCTTAGACTGAGTTAGAAATAGTGGTCAGAATAAAACTATTTGTTCAGGAAACCCAAGGCAGGTATCAAGCTCTTAGGTTTTGAAAATAAAGCATGACTTTTAAACAGTGGATGAGGCAGTGAGGATTCTTCTCTGAAATTCAGAAAATTCATTATATACAGAAGTTCAAAGATCTCTAGAAATAAGACCAGGATTCTGCTAAGCCAGAAAAATCTTCCAGAGGTCTGCGGAACCAAATTCTGTAGTATTCAAAGATAGACATGTTGTCTTTTCAATAAGAATCAGACCTGAGGAAAAATCGCCTTCTTCAAAAGAAAAAGTAGATACAAAACTAGACAATAAAGAGACATAGGTAAGCTCTATTTCCAAAGTCCAGACAGCACAAAAAGTAGTAATTGAGATAACCATAAAAATAACAATATTTAAGGATAAACAATTTACCACATTAACTTATGTAATACAATAATTCTATAAAGGTATTACTATTTCTCCCATTTTACAGATGTATAAACTGAGAGACAGAGTGGTTAAGAGACTTACTCATATCACAAAAGGTCATATAACTAATCTACACAATGATATGATTTTAAAGTTAAAACCTAGTAAATATTTTGCCATTACTTAAATTATCTACTTAGTCTGTATTCGAAGATCTCAGGAAACATACCTTCTATTCTGAAGCTACTTAAATGTTTGAATTCTTCAGAATCATCATATTTTGATGCTTTGGCACTAGAATCTGTCAACATGATGAAAAAGCCTTTCTTGCTGTATAACTCAAATGCACTGTAACTAGGAATCCAAAGGCCCTGGTGGTGAAAAAATGTGGCTCTCTGATGAAAGACTGAATTTGCCTCCCAGAGTTTCAAACTAAGACTGTCATCATCTTGGACGTAGAGAAAGTAGTTTGGCCTTTCGGCAGACTCCAAAGAAACAAGTACCAGTGCTGTAAAATAGAGCAATCTGTTTGACAACTTCCCTGGGTTCTCTGGAGAAGGCGGATCATCAACACAGGCATATTAAAATTCACTTACAAAGTTGACAAAAATAGAACTGCACAATTGTCATACATAGTTAATGACAATCTCAAAGACTTCAGAAATGAATAAAATCTCTAAAAGAAAAAATAGAATTTTGATGCATAGCATAACAATGACAGCTCCAAAAAAAATCAGTCTTCAATAAGTTCCAGTTTTTAAATAATTGATCACATCCTTGGGGAAAAAATTCAACTTAGGACCCCAGAATGTACACTTTTATACAAATAATTGAACAATTAATTGGACACATATATGTACTTGAAAGCTTCAACATTTTCAAATGTACAAAGTCTACAAACAGTTAAACTGAATGACAAAAATAATGAGAATAGCGAAACAGATCAATTTAGAATGACACTGCATTTCAGTATCTCTTAATGAGCAAATGTTCTGCAAATGATTTTACTGCATCAAGAAAAGACTGTTTGCTCAATATTATTTTCTATTTCCCAAGAAATGATCAAATAGCTGATGAACAACTACAAAGCATTTGAGAAGTGTCATGCTTTTTTGCTATGTGCTTTAAAAGATTCCCTTATATTTATAAAACTCACAATGTAAGTTTCTTAATTGAGATTTTAGGTTTAATTTCTTAAACCTTAATTTCTTTAGTTCTTAATTTCTTAATTTAAATCTACCAGGATTTTTATTAAAATTTGTAATTATTGTAAATCATGCAATGAGGAGCTCTCTCAAATCCAATAAACAATTCCAGAGACATTTATTGAACCCAGAAACTGTTAGGTCCCTCTGTTGAACACTGGAAGATGCAAAGAAGAAGAAAATACATTTTTATGGGAAAAAATTATAACATATAAATTAGAAACTCAGATTCTGATAGGTGTTCTCACAGATTAAAAAGAACTAAGGGGAGTTCCCATCGTGGCTCAGTGGTTGGCGAATCCGACTAGGAACCATGGGGCTGCAGGTTCCATCCCTGGCCTTGCTAGGTGGACTGGGGATCTGGCGTTGCTGTGAGCTGTGGTGTAGGTTGCAGACGCAGCTTGGATCCCGAGTTGCTGTGGCTGTGGTGAAGGCTGGCAGCTACAGCTCCTGTTAGACACCCAGCCTGGGAACCTCCATATGCCGCAGGTGCAGCCCTAGATAAGGCAAAAAGACCAAAAAAAAAAAAAAGAAAAAAAGGAACTAAGGGAACTATTCTTTTATGACAACGAAGCAATTTAACTGGAAAAATCAAGAGATTTCTCTGAATAAATAAAAGTTAACTTGGATCACTCATTCAATAAATACTTCCCAAGTTTAAAGAACACACCATGCATGGTTCTGAAGCAGAGCTAGAATAATAACAATGTAGCCTGAACATCAGAATCAGAAGGAGACACTAACCACCAGTCAGAATAGCTGCCAAACAAATGCAACCAGTATAGATAAAGGGTTCAAACTATTAAACGCGGGGCCAGGTAACAAGACAGACAAGGCCACATAAGGATAACAGACTATGTCAGTGACCATCCAACTTTGATTTACGATCTTAATGTTTAACTTCTTTGATGTCTAATCACAACCTCTTTCTCTTACTTTAATCTGACATTAAAACCCTTCACATGCTAATTATTAAAATAGCAGACTATTTTTCAAAAATTTCAAATTTAAGTTCTGTGATTAGTACTATAAAAATTTAAGCTTTGGTATCAAAAACTCAACCAAACGATTGCAATTCTAATTGAACCTATATGCCAATAGATGAACAAAGAAATGATGTTATATATAAAGCAAAGAGCTAGTTCATTTACCAGTGTCTTATTTTATATACTTTAGGGCACCTAGAAAAATGTCATAAACATATTAGATTTCCCAATTAATATTTATCTCCTGCATAAATAAATGGAAAAATGTAAAAGAGAAACAATTATTATTTTCAATTGGAAATTATACTTACATGATGCCTTTTCTTTGAAAAGGCCTGGAGTGATCATAAAATTAAAAAATAAATTGCCATGAATACTACTCTGTGACAGAGAGAAAATTCTTCCACTGGTCATATTGGCCCCCAGAATAAGGCCACTCTGCCCATAACTTGCCAACATATATGGTCCTTCTCCAAGCCCTAGTTAAATACAAATGAGAGAATTATATAAGTTGGCATAGAATTTTTACATTTCAATGAAAAAAAATTAATAACAAAAAATACCCTAAAAATTATTGAGCATTTTTTTGGCTTTTTTAGGGCCACACCTTGTGGCATATGGAAGTTCCCAGGCTAGGGGTCAAATCAGAGCAACACCACTGGCCTATGCCACAGTCACAGCAACAGGGAATCCGACCCACATCTGCAACCTACACCACAGCTCACTTCAACCCCAAATCCTTAACCCACTAAGTGAGGCCAGGGATTGAACCCATGTCCTCATGGATCCTAGCAGGGTTTGTTAACTGCTGAGCCAAAAAGGGAACTCCTATGGAGCATTTAAACATTTATCACTAACAAACTAAGTGGACTATTTTCAAAAGATATATTATATTGATTTAGAATATTTATTTATCTATTTATTTATTTATTTATTTATTTAATTTTGGTCACACCTGCAGTATGTGGAAGTTTCTAGGCCAGAGATCAAACCCATGCCACAGCAATAACCTGAACCACTGTAGTAACAACAGCAGATCCTTAACCCGCTGTGCCACAAGATAACTCCTATACATATACACTTAGAATATGTAATTTAGAGTGTATGAATGAGTATGTGTATATGTATTTTTACACATATATATAGCAGTGATGGATAGATTGCCTTAAGCTTTCTAGACCTCAGATTTTCTCACCTACATGAAGGTGTTTGTCTACGTAACCTTCCACTCTAATATTCCAAGATTCTAATCTATTCTCAATAAACTTAAATTTAATTCTCTCAATAGTCAGGTATTTTGATAGTCTTCTAAATATCATCTCTCCCTAACAGGTTGTACTCTATTCAAACAGAATTCACAGGTATGATATAAAATATTTTATTGTTTTGGAAATTACTAAATTGCATCAATGAAGTATGTCTATTAAAAAGGAAAATAAGATGATGCTGAACAGAAAAGTCAAATGTCACTTTTCTATGCTATCATTTTCATGCACTTAAATGGTTCCATATATAGTGTAAAATAATACAGTAAAAATATAGTTAGTGTAGAACTAAACATGAAACTCAATCAAAATAATATTTTTACAACTTCATCTTATTAAAAAAGTATATAAATTATTTTAAAAGTTCACTGATATTAAAAATAAAACTTATTGTGCTATTTAAAATAACAAGGTCATTTTACCTTTAACTCAATCTCTATGACACTTAATGTTTTAAAATAAGCGAGGTACTATAAAACTTTGAGATTTCTTCTAAATTATCAAAATTAAACTACGTAATTATTAGCTGCATACTTTTTACAGGTATATGTATTTTTGTTGTTGTTGTTTTTGGCCATACTCACGCATGCGGAAATTCCTGGGCTAGGGATCGAACCTGTGCCACAGCAGTAACCAGTGCCACAGCAATGCTAAATCCTTAACCCACTGAGCCACCAGGGAACTCTGTACACATAATATGTAGATATTTGTTATAGGTTACATAAAATGCTAATATAAATGTGTGATAGGCAGTATCATAAAAGACCACTCTGGTCACTCTCTTCTGGTCACTTTTCTTATTTTCTCCAATTTTTATCTCAAGGACAGTTTTCCTTTACCAGCCCACTCAGAACACTAAGGAGAAAAAAAATCCAAAAAAATCTACAACCTGTATTTTTTTTTCCCCTTTCAGGATGAAGAGAAGAGAAGGGAAGAAGGAAATTAGATTAGAGGCTTAAAAATCTCCCAAACAGGAAAGAGAAAGAGAACCAAAATTTCCATCATGAAGACCGGGAGAAGGCACAGGGATTCATAAGACAAGTTATCTTCAAGTGCTGTCCCATCCACTGACTCACCACTGAGCAGCTGCGGATACTTTTAAGACAAGAGGAGAAGAGCTTAATTAGGGACTTAGGCACCTTGAGTACCAATGGATATTTGAAAAATTTACCTGCCACACCAAGATAGGACTGAGCAGATACAGTGGAGAATTTCTCTATGAGCCTGGCAGCACTGGACTCATAGAGATGTTACAAATATATATCATGCACAGTGTTTCTCTATAAGCCAAAATCTACAACAACCAAAGAATTATACCATTAGTCTCCATCACCTACTGGCTATTCTCCAAAAAAGACAAGAGCAGCATAAAATCCAAGATGAAAATATAGAAGTTCCTCTTGTGGCTCAGTGGGTTTCAAACCTGACTAGTATCCATGAGAATACAAGTTCAATCCCTGGCCTCAGCGAGTGGGTCAGGTATCTGATGTTGCCATGAGCTGTGGTGTAGGTCAGAGACACAGCTTGGATCCCACATTGCTGTGCATGGCGTAGGCTGGCGGCTATAGCACAGATTTGACCCGTAGCCTGGGGACTGTCATCTGCTGCACATGTAGCCCTTTAAAAATATGTATATATATATGTGTGTGTGTGTGTGTGTGTGTGTGTGTGTGTGTGTGTGTATAGCAGTTTAAAAATATGTAGATTTGTGTGACTATGTAAATAATGTATAAACATGTAAGTTAACATGTAAATTATGAGATACAATCAAAACGAAGAAGACATACACAACTAGAGCCTGGGGGCTAGAGCCTGGGGGCTTAAAGTACCCTCACAGAAGTCCAACAGAATAGGCGAAAGGAGGTAGACCGCCAAACAAAATAGTCTCTCCCCTGCTGCACAAGTGCCTTACTATAGCAACCTGAAGAGACAACTGTCATCTAAGAAACCCATTTCTATAAAAATCTAAAGCTTCTGAATTGACTCTCAGTTGATAGAGATCTTGCGTCTGGGTTGTTTTCATGAATTTTTACCACCAGTTGAGGGACAAAAGTCATTGACTTTTAACTTTCTGTAGGGAGAAGTATAATTGTACTGTCTACTAAAAGCAATCATTTCCTGTAATGATTATTTAAACACAGTAAGCATATATGATCAAATAAAATCTCTCTGAACTTAAAACTTGCATAACAATTTTTAGTGGGATCTTGAAGTCCTTGCTCCCTACAGCGTACATCCTTAAAATGTGTAGCAAATGCTATCAAACTCAACATGAGGATATTATAGACAGTCATTGTGTGAAGGATTATTGAACTTATCTCGGCAGTAAACTCTGAATTTTCTTAGTTTAAAAAAAATTTCCTCCTACAAAATCACAGTTATCTCTGCATTAACTTTTTTTTTTATTTCTTTTTAGGGTCGTACCCACAACATGCAGAAGTTCTCAGGCTAGGAGTCAAATCAGAGCTACAGCCACAGCAACGCCAGATCCAAGCCACATCTGCAACATACACCACAGCTCATGGCAATGCCAGTTAATCCACTAAGTGTGGCCAGGGGTCAAACCCTTATCCTCATGGATACCAGTCAGGCTTATAACCCACAGAGCCACAATAGGAACTCCTACGTTTGCTTTATTTTTTAATAAGTTTTATTTTTTCTATTATAGTTGAAGTACAATGTTCTATGAATGTCTTCTGTACAGCAAAGTGACACAGGTATAGATAGATGATAGAGAGATAGATAGATAGATAGATATAGAGATAGATATAGAGATATATAGATATATATTATTTTTCTCACATTATCCTCCATCATGTTCCATCACAAGTGACTAGAGTTCCCTGTACTATACATCGGGATCTCATTGCTTATCTACAACAAATGCAATAGTTTTTATCTATTAACTCAAAACCCCCCAATCCATTCCACTCCCTCACCCTCCCTCTTGGCAACCCTAAGTCTGTTCTCCAAGTCCATGAGTTTGTTTCTTTTCTGTAGATAGGTTCATTTGTGCCACATATTAGATTCCACATATAAGTGATATCATATGGTATTTGTCTTTCTCTTTCTGACTTACTTCACTTAGTAGGAGAGTCTCTAGTTCCATCCACATTGTTGTAAATCGCATTATTTCATTCTTTTTATGGCTGAGTAGTATTCCATTGCATACATGTACCACATCTTCTTAGTGCGTTCTTCTGTCAATGGACATTTAGCTTTTTTTCCATGTCTTGTGACTAGTTTTGCGATGAACATAGGTATGTATGTATCTTTTTCAGAAAGTTTTGTCCCAGTATATGCCCAGGAGTGGGATTGCTAGATCATATGGAAGTTCTATATTTAGTTTTCTGAGGTACCTCCATACTCTTTTCCATAGTGCTTACATCAATTTACATTCCCAACAACAGTGAAGAAGGGTACCATTTTCTCTACACCCTCTCCAGCATTTGTTATCTGTCTACTTGTTAATGATGGCCATTCTAACTGGTGTGAGGTGGTACCTCATTGTAGTTTGATTTGCATTTCTCTAAAAATTAGTGATACTGAGCATTTTTTCATGTGTCTGTTGGCCATCTGTATATCTTCTTTGGAAAAATGTCTACTTAGGTCTTCTGCCCATTTTTTAATTGGGTTGTAGGGTTTCTTTGTTGTTGAGCTGCATAAGTTGTTTGTATATTGCAGGCTTTGTTTTTTATCCAGTCTGCCACTCTGTCTTTTGATTGGAGCATTCAGTCCATTGACATTTAAGGTAATTATTGATAAATATGTATTTATGGCCATTTTAAACCTTGTTTTCCTGTTGATTCTATGTTTCTCCTCTGTTCTTTTTTTTTTTTTTTTTTGGTTGAGGATTTCCTTTTATTTTATGCTTAGTTTCTTGAATGTATTGTTTGGTTTTGACTTGTGGTTGCCCTATTTTTCAAGTATGTTAACCCTTCCTGTATCTCCTGCTTTAGCCTGATAAGACATAGGTTCAAGCATATTCCAAAAAAAAAGAAAGTCTAGATTTTCTAACTTTCCCCCAAATTTTATGATTTTGATGTACTTTTTTAACATTTTAATGTTTACCTTTTTGCTGTTCGTTGTGTTTATCATCACTTTTACAATAGTTTTTTTTTTCTTTTTAGATCTGTATACTGGCATATTTAAGTGATTATTTTCCAGTTGTGATTTCCTCTATCTTATTTTTTCTTCTTTTTTATTTAGAGAAGCCCTTTCAGCATTTCTCTTAGAATGAGTTTAGTATTGCTATATTCTTTTTGTTTTTGTTTATTGGAATAATTTTTTATTTCTCTATTTTAAATGATATTCTTGCTACGTAGAGTATCCTAGGCTGAAAAATTTTCCCTTTTAGAATTTTGAATATATATTGCCACTCTCTTCTGGCCTGCAGTGTTTCCGTAGAGAAATCAGCTGACAGATTTATGGAGGTGTCCTTATAATTAACTCTTTGTTTTGTTCTTTCTGCCTTTAGAATCCTCTCTTTAACTTTTTCTGTTTTTCTAATAATATGTCTTGGTGTGGGCCTGTTTGGGTTCAACTTGTTTGGGGTCTTTGTGCTTCTTGTATCTTGATAACTGTTTCCTTTAGATTTGGGAAGTTTTCAGCCATAGTTTCTTCATATATATTTTCTATCCCCTTTTCTTTTTCTTCTCCTTCTGGAATCCCTATTATGCACACATTGGCCTGCTTTATACTACCCCATAGATCTCTTATATTGCTTTCATGTTTTCTCACTTGGTTTTCTGTCTGCTGTCCTGATTGGGTGATTTCCATTATCCTATCTTCCTCTGTATTATTCATTCTGCTCTTCAGTCCCTTTAACTTAACTTGCATCTCTGCAAATGAATTTTCTAATTTTTCTTGGCTCCTTCTTATATTTTCTAGTTACTTTCTAAATTAATTTGCATTACTGTTCATACCTGCTCTTAATTCCTTCATATTCAATCTTAATTCTTTCAGTATTTTCACTATCTCCGTTTTGAACGGAGGTCTGTTTCATCGTTCACTCCAGGTGAATTCTGTTCTTTTAACTGGGAATGGTTCCTCAGTTTGTTCATTTTGCTTATATTTTTCTTATTCTGTGAGTTTAGGAAAAACAACTACAGTGGTCTTGGAGGGATTTTTATACGTGCAAGTGCCCCTGGGTACTTTGTGAGGGCTTATCATTTATTTTTAGGGTGCTGTGCATGCTTCCAGGGAGATGGAGGCAATGGGAAGGGCTATTAGCTAGTTCCTGTTTCCTGGGCCCTTGAAAGTGGCAAAGACCCATGGGAAGATGGTTCAGGCTTCCTTGGGAAGTGACAGTGATCAGGCAGGTATAGATGGCACCCTGAGCACTTGGCAGTGGCAGCAGCAGAGTGGGTGTGTTCTTAAGGGAGTCAGAGCAACAGTGGGTGGGCAGAGTTGCAGTGCCCTCTTCTTTGCCAATCTCTGAGGTGACTAGGGCCACTGGTAGTACCTGTTCACAGACCCCTAGTGGTGGTAGGACATGCCCACCTCTGATGTCTGAGATGACTGATGTGGTTTGACCCTGCTGCCTGCAGATCTCGCAAGAAGTGCCATGTCACATTTAGCTCCTTGTGGCCCTCAGCCCACACAAGAGGTGCCCAGCCACCCATAGCCTGCACAAGAGCCACCCCATCACCCATAGACCATGCAAGAGGCACCTTGCCACCCACAGCCTTTGCCAGAGGCACCCCACCCTCTGAGAGTCCATGTATGAGCAGGGAAAGATATTCCCATGGCAGTCTCCTCCTCCTCTCGTCCTCTCCAGCAATGATGCCTTGGTTCTCCTCCAGGCTCAGACTTCCTCCCAGGTTCCCTTGGCTCTGACGCTCTGCTCCCCAGCCTATGGCTCACTCCCCCCTGGCCACTCAGGCTGTCTCCACACAGTCAACCCCAGTCCTCTCCCTTAACTGAGCTACAGAGCCTAAGTCTCAGAGTCCTGAGGGCCCAGGCCCAGCCTGAGCATCCCAGGCTGTGGTGTCCAGGGGTGACGGTACCTATGGTCTGTGTGGCTCTCACTCTGCTTTGCCCTCTTCAGTCTAGCTGCTGCGTTTTTCTCCAGACTTTGAGGTCCCTCTGTCTTGGCTGATCCCCCCATTGGTTAGGTGGCTTCCCAGGGTGTGGCTTCCTTTCTTCTTTCGCAGCTCCCTCTCAGGAGTGTTAGTCCTATCCCAATTTCTTTTCTGTCTTTTTTTCCTTTTGTTCTACCCAGTAACGTAGAAGGTTTTTACCCTTTTCAGAAGTTTAAGGTCTTCTGCCAGCATTCAGATGTTCTGTGTGAATCGTTCCAAGTGTAGATGCTTTTTCTGATGTGTTTTTGAAATAAGGTGAGCACCACATCTTACTCCTCCACCATCTTGATCCTTCTCCTGCTTTCACTTTAAATAACTTAAAATGACAGTGAATAATACTGTGTCCGGAGAAAAATGCAACTATGAATGTCCAAAGAAGACTAGGTAAGTTTATAATAGTTGTGAAATTGAGATGAAACAAATTAAGAATAATCACAAAATGATTTTTTATTACTATCAACAATCTCCACAACCCTTTAATTCCCCTTCAATTAAGGGGAATCTACCTTCATCACATTACTTTTACAGCCTCCTGCCCTCCTTGGCAGGTTGACCGCATTCCCTATTACTTTGATCTTGGGAAATAGAATCTCTGTCACTCATGGGTCTCATGAATGCCAAATGCCTCATGTTCACCCTCTGAAGACTACCAATACAGTATTACAAATTAAACTACAAGAACTGGTTCTAAGAATCTTGTAACATATTAGAAAAAAGAACCATCAATAGAAGTGGAGCAGACTTACTGACAAAAAGCAAAATGTACCAAGCAGCAAGAAGCGGAAATTCAATATTCATAGAAAATTTTGCTTCTGTTTCCAAGGGACTGCAGAAGGAATGCCAGAAAGTACAAAAGCACAGATGGAGATTTTCACAGCAGAACCGTCTGAGGCAGGAATGCATAAGTGAGAAAGTTACTGGAGCATTTTGTCAAACTAGGTCTGTGTATGTTGTGTAGAGCACATGACAAGGATGAGCAGTGATCCTTCCCAGACTAGGATGTGCTAACCATAACTAGGCAGTGTAGCATGGAGGTCAAGCTTGTTGGTTCCAAACTTATACTGTTTATAAATCCATTTACCACATTTTGGCTAAATGATTTTGACCACGTTATTTAATTCCTCTGTGTGTCCACCTCGTCCTTTGTAAAGTGAGAGGAAGAAGGAGGAGAAAGAGTCTAAGGATGAGAAGGAGAAGAAGGAGGAGGAGAGGAAGAAGTAATGTCTTTGAGGCATATTTTGAAGCTTAAATTATAGGATATAGGTAGAATTAACACACAACAAAAGCTATTATTATTATTATGTACTTAATATTAGTCAGTCAGTCTCCTTTTGAAGCATGGAACCCAAATGATTGATGGGTGTAGGAATGCATTGAGCAGGAGGTGTGTGTTTAAAGTTCTGAACAGGAAATATTTGGTTTGCATTTTCTTTAACAAAGAAATTTTTTAATATTGGACTTTTTTTCCTCCTCAGACTTCCATAGTCATAACAAAAACAACAAAAGACTACAATGTCCATTTTCTTTTTAATCTGTCATCTCTATTTCACTAAAAATTTCTGGCTTTCTTTGAACTTTTACAGCTGACAGATTTATCCCTGGTTCAAGTCACCAAAAATACTTGGATTGGTTGCTTTCCTATAATCATTACTTCAATCTATCTATCATGGATCCAGAATTTTTCCAGTTACTGACAAAATGAACACCTCCCTAGGTCATCTCATTAGTCTGAATCAAGTTTAAGTAGCTGAGCCTTCCTCAATAAATAGGTTTGACAAAAAGCAGACTTCAGTTCTGCTAACAACTGGCATTTTCACTGAAGATTTAATTCTCTCCCTCTTATATTTATGCCTTAGTTTTAGGCAGCACCTTCTCTTAGACTTGCCATTGCAAATCTGAATGCCTGGGGGACTACGAGATTTTCATTATTACTAAATCAATAAGTTCTCATTCTGATAATATATAGATAATGATTTTGTCTACAATGATGGCTAAACAAATGCCTATATTATAGTTTGTTTCTTTGATTTCTACAACGTAATTAAAGTTCAAAAATATATATATATTTGTTCATAATAGTAAAAGGTATGCATTTGGTATATATCTTTCATTCTCTTTACCTAAAGAAATTAGCTAGCTTCACTCACACATTCATTCATGTTATTCAAAAGCTACTGAGAGCCTCTTAGCTGCCAAGAATTTAGTTGCACACTCTTATTTTCCAGGGAATAAATTTGAACACAAATACTTAGGAATTTAGACATATTTTAGGAGGTGATCACTCTCATTGAGTCATAGAGTTGACTCTTGGACAACATGGGTTTGAACTGTGCAAGCCCACTTATTAGCAGAATTGTTTTAATAGTAAATACCATAATACCACACAAAACACAGTTGGTTGAATCTGAGAATGCAGAACTGTGGATACGGAAGGTGATGATAAATCATGCATAAATTTTCGATGGCATGGAGGGTTTGTCCCCCTAACCCAGCCTTGTTCAATGGTTAACTGTGTGCCAAATTACAAACTACTCATACTTTGTTCTCAGCAAAGTTGTTCAAAAATTTTGAATCTGAAGATACACTTAATAGAATACTTTACTGATATTCTTTAAATGTGACATACCTTCATTGTAATATTCACAATCAAGTGCTAAAAGAAAAAAAGAAAAAATATTAAACTACATAAGAATCTGACAACTTATCTGAATATGTGTCATATATGGTTTATCAATGACCAAGTGAAAGAACTCACAATGAGAACATTACTTAGGAATCTTCTCTGAGCAAACAGGACATTTTTAAGAGTGATGTATTACAATTCATTAAATTTCCTATTATTATTTTATAGGTAGGCAAATAATCTGCCAATTTAGGAATGTCCACTGAAAGTGTTAAAATCATAAGCTATTCATCAGATGACTTCCTATCTACACAAGTATATGAAAACTTTAAAGAGTCAAATTTGAAAGCAAATTCAAAATAATGTTTTTGAAACAATGTTTCTTAGAACAGTAGAATTTCACAGCCGTAAGAGATGCTGGCAAACAATTTTTCCAAAGAAGAAACTATTAAAAATTTATAGTTTAAATGTTACAGTGATAACAGTCAAACACAGAACAGAAACAGTTACATCAAAGTTTCTTTTATAAATCTTGTATCTATACTACAATTTATGTGCATTGTCAAAAGAATATATAATGTACTCATCTTGAAGAAATCTGTTTCCATAAGTTCCATGGTATCAGTTCTAAGATAAGACAACACGGATCTCTTTATAAGGTTCCCACCTAATGATGATGATGATGATGCTCTAAGTAGAGTACTCACAACAAACAGTAGATGATCTCCAGTGAACTGATACCCCTTCCTGACAACACTTGTATGCATACGCTGCCACACTTGTGCATAAACATTCACAATCCCCACCAAGATTACAGTTACATGTGTCTTCATGACAATTTTTGGCAAAAGAAGTAACGTCAATCTGAAAATGAAGTGAAAGATAATTTCAAAAAGCACTGACTACATCTGGTTAAAATCCAGCCTTATACAAGAAAAATAACTGGTAGATTTTTTTCACAATCTGCTATTATCAGCTTAATGCTGCCACCTAGAGAGTTCTCAATATCTTAAACCTCTATTTGCCTAAAGGAGAAAGAAATTTATTAGGCAAATATAAGATCAAAGATTAGCAAATCAAGTAATGGGATTAACAAATATAATTTCAATTATCTTCACAGATTGATATTTCTGTAGAAGCTCATTGTTTCATTACTGGCGTTTTCACATGACATTAAAAGAATGTTCTGCTTCCAGATATAATTTACTTAGTTTTTAATAATATCTTAAACTATTTTTTAAACTTCTATTGGGACCCAAAATAATTATGTTGAAAAGGCATTTAGAAAGTTAAATTTCTAGGAGTTCCCATTATAGCCCAGTGGAAATGAACCCAATTAGGATCCATGAGGACGTGGGTTCAATCCCTGGCCTTGTTCAGTGGGTTCAGGATCCGGCATTGCCGTGAGCTGTGGTGTAGTTCACAGACATGGCTCAGATTTGGCATGGCTGTGGCTATGGCGTAGGCCAGTGGCTACAGCTCCAATTCTACCCCTAGGCTGGGAACCTCCATATGCTGAAGGTGCTGCCATAAAAAGACAAAAAAAAGAAAGTTTTATTTCTAAGTAAATTGCATTCCATCCTGAGATGTGCTTCTAAAACCATTTTAAATACGCCACTAATAACACTTTATTCTTTTTTGGTTAAGGAGAAGAATGCCCATTTGGTAGTGTCCTCTGAAGAAAAATAAATATTATGACTAGGATCAGTCATTTACTGATCAAAGTAAATTTATATCCATCATCAAAGTATTTGATGATGGATGTAAAAATGTTTCATAAACTGAAATAGATCATTACAAATACTATGTACAAATGTATGCTGTTAAATAAGATGGAGTGAGGGAGAATAAAATCAACCAAATTTGTCAGTTCTATGGGAAAACAAACTACCAAATTAATCTTCCTAACAAAGGAAGAAATTTAGATATATTTTAGGAGGTGATGACTTTCACTGAGTCATAGAGTTGACATTCGGACAACACGGGTTTGAATTGTGCAAGTACACTTATTAGCAGAATTGTTTTAATAGTAAATACCACAATACCACACAGTCCACAGTTGGTTGAATCATCTGAGAATGCAGAACTGTGGATATGTAAGGTGAAGATAAATCATGCATAGATTTTTGATTGCACAGAAGGTTGGTCCCCCCAACCCCAGCCTTGTTCAATGGTTAATTGTATGCAAACTGTATGTATGTATGTATGTAGTACACCTGAAAAGCTAATAGGTAGCTGCAAACTGTATGTATGTATGTATGTAGTACACCTGAAAAGCTAATAGGTAGCAATACTATTTGTCCTGTTCATCTCAATATCATAGATACAGCAGTACCTGTTTAAATTGGAAAGTTTAGTAAAGCATTCATTTACCACATTGCGACAAGCAGCAAAAACATCACTGTACAAAATGGAGCATTCTTTCTTGGCATAAGGGAATTTGTTTTGATGTGCTTCACAGGGTTTAAGTGATTCACTTGGAGTTTCACACTGTGGAAAAAAGTTAAGGGATAAAAGAAAGTTTTAAAGGGAAGTTTTCTGAAGATGAATCTAGAGTAACCCAATCTGACTTCATCCATTACAATCATATCTAATATAGTCTCATCCTTTTAGACAGACTTTACCTAAAGCACATCTGCTCAGCCAACTCAGTCTTAATAGAATATATTATTTCAGAAAGCAACTAAATTTACTATTAAAATCATGATAATATTAGAGAGCAAAGGTAAATAATTTTTAAATTGTTGATGCAGCATTATAAGACTAAAAAAATTACATGAACAAAGTATTTTCTTTCAAGTTTCACCTCTTCCATTTCTGTCACAAGCCATCCTCTGAGAAGTGGAATATACTCAGGTGTCTACAGGCTCACCTCCCATATACTCACCCACTTGTTCTCTGCCTCTTTATCTAATCCACCTCTCTAAAACTGGTCTGGGAAAGATCATCACCAATCTCTTTGTTATTAAGTATAAAGACAAATTTTCAGTCTTCATCTCACCTGACCTTTCACTGTCTTTGATTCTGTTTAATAATTTGCCCTTCTTACAGGTCTCTCATTTGTTTCTGGTGTACGATTTTCTGCTAGGTTTCCTCCCAATTCGTTTGTTGCTACTCCCCATTCTCCTTCCACCTCCCTTCTTGGCAAAGCTGGATCTTCAAATCTCTATTTTTTCCATTCTATACACTTCTCATGCCTTCAGCAACCTGAATAAACTTCTAATGGCCAGATCCATATTTCCAGCCCAGATCTCTTTTTTGAAACCTCAAAACTTGGACAGTTTCACGTAAATATCTCTGTCACATTTCTCTCAACACATCCTAAACTATACTTATTTATACACCATTATCCTGTCCCCACTATTCCCCACTACCACACTCCTCTTTGCCTTGCCCCGTAGAAGAGTACCAGAGTCTACTCAATGAGCCAGGAAGGTAGGAGACTTTCTGCAAGTCACCAAATGCCGATGTTTCAAATCTTCAGGTCTCTCAAATTTGTATAGTTTTCTAAATCTTCACAGCCTGAGTATTTCTAGCTGGATTATAAGAGCCTCCTAACTAGTTTCGGACTTTAAAGTACAGATTCCAGCAGTCATATCTCACAGCTCTATATTTTGCATTCCAGCCATTACCTGCTTCAAACCCTCTACCACAGCCTTATTGAACTTTTTGAAATTCCTCTTTAGGCAGCATACTCATTCCAGTCTTCCTGACACCTTCTAAATGGCTGCTCCCTCCTTGCTGCCACTCTTTTTCGTCATCTTCACTTCTAGCTCCTGTTAGTCTTGTAGGAGTCAGCTCAATTGAACCTTCTCCAGAAACCTTCCTTTGACCATCATGAACTCCATGCTGTACACATCTCTATCAAAGTGCCTGTCTCATATTTTCCTTGTTAATTTTTCTACCTCATCGGCTAAACTAGACTCTAAATTCCTAAGGGCAGAGACTGTGTATTAATCATTAATCATTAAGTTTACAACATTAAGTGCTAAATAGAAATTACTGAATGAAAAAAATGTTTGATTTTCAGGTATGTACATTAGGTATAAACGAGTACAGTGAGTCTAAAATTCTTTGATTATTACAAATATTTAAGTATTATTATAAATTGCTTATTCCTTAATTCATTTTATGTTTAAAAATAAAATCTTTATACTCTTCAACTTAGAGCACAATGGAAGATACCACTAAAATTTTACTAAATTGGCTGAATGTTTAATCCCAACCCCCCTTAGTGTATTAAAGAGATTTATATATATTAGCATTAGGCAAAATAGCAAAGCAACTAACCAAATAGTAACCAACCAGGAAATTATAGTCACAGACACTTCTTTCAGTTAGAAAGAAAAAGAGGCTAAAAAAAATGTAGAAGAAAGGAGTAGAACAAAAATCCAATTTGAGTATGTTTTCTGAGGTCAGCATGTCTCAGATTATGTCCCATAAAAAACTATTTCCCGAGAACTAATACACAAAAACATAAGTTCTGTATTAGTAAGTTTGGGAATCTCTTCAAACACATCCCTCCCTTAGAGGCTTATAATGTCTTAATAAATCCTTCAAAAAAGCAATATGTCTGACTTAATTAATTCTAACTGCTTCCAAAGGTAGTTGGCCACAAAATCACTCCCTACCCTGCCCCATCTCACATACAGCCATGTCTGGAGAACAAATGTTAATAAATTCTGCCTTAATTTATTCATTTATCTTGAGTTGACAAAAGTCACAGCATTAGAAATTCAAATACATTGAAAAATCATTTTGCTATGAAAAGAATTAGAAGATATGAATTTGAAATCACCCCTACTGCTTTCTGGATATATATTAAATAAGTCATTTAAGCTTGCTGAACTTCAATTTCTTCATCTGTAATATGGAGACAACACTGTTCTCATTGCAAGATTGTCACAACAATTACATGAGAAGTTAAATGTGAAAGCAGTCTGTCAACTAAGAATTACTACACCAATTTTACATAAAATAGTATTACCTAAATAAATTTTAATATAAGAACAAAATGTTTTAGTGGATAGACACACCAAAAACTATTTGTTTAGTTCTAAAATAATATATTCCACTTACCTGTCCTAATGCCCAACTATCTCCAAATACCTGGGCATTTCTCACTTCTAAGTTATTGGATGTGGTCATATCATTTGAAGTACATTTGTCAAAGTTTCCACATAATCCTGATAATTTGTTCTAAAGTAAAAGAAAATTACCATAAAATATTCTATATTCACTTCAGTGTTTAAGAACTAATAATAATAAGGTATCTGGAGGTTCCCAGACTAGGGGTCTAACAGGAGCTGTAGCCGCCGGCCGACGCCACAGTCACAGCAATGCCAGATCCCAGCCGCCTCTGCAACCTACACCACAGCTCACGGCAACGCCAGATCCTTAACCCACTGAGCAAGGCCAGGGATCGAACCTGCAACCTCATGGTTCCTAGTCGGATTCGTTAACCACCGTGCCACGAAGGGAACTCCCTATAACACCAAAAATTTTGAAACCATAGAAAAAGGTATCTTTCTCTAGGTCATACTTTGAAAAGCCAAAACATTTGAAACATAACTTTTAAAGAAAAAGTTAACTTTATATTCATATATCATGCCATCATGAGACACAATAAATGAAATCTATATTTTTTCCAATTTTTATTGTTTTATGGGTTATGCAATGGTTACTTAAGCGTCATACAGATTATGAATAATCAACAATATGTGCTACATTTTCTCAAATAATATGGAAATCTTTACTCTTCATGTAGGAGGTGGACTAAGAGTACAGGCAAGAATGATCTACCAAAAACAATGAAAATCCTCCTTAAAACTTTGAAATTAACCAAACTGAACTTTGTCTTCATGTACTGAAGGATGGAATGCAGCACTTAGTTAATGGTAAAAAAGGATCCCCATATCTCCATCAAAGCTGACAATAACCCTGGAGTTGCAACTGCCATAGCCACTTGCTTACCAGGGTGCATCTGCTCTCAGAAGCCACAATATCTATTCAAAGATAGTGGCGTCTTTTGCTATCTGTCACCCCAAAATTTAAGGCAGCAGTAAAAGTAAGGGAAGATGTAGAAGAATAAATGACTAATCTGTTCTCAAAAAGTAAGGAAGGGAGGATACATGATAGAAAATGGCACAAAACATAGTTGAAGAAATTTGGCAAAGACTAAATTATTTCATCTTCATCAAAGAAATGCCAGCGGGAATTCCCATCGTGGCTCAGTGGAAACGAATCTGACTGGTATCCATGAGGCTGCAGGTTCGATCTCTGGCATCCCAGCATTGCCATGAGCTGTGGTGAAGGTCATAGATACGGATCAGGTCTAGCATTGCTGTGGCTTTAGTATAGGCCAGCAGCTACAGCTCTAATTTGACCCCTAGCCTGGAAATCTCCATGTGCTGCAGGTGGGGCCCTAAAAAGAAAAGAAATGCCAACAAACATCTAGGAATAGATTTTTGGGGTTTATCTCGATTAGGGCTGAAAGAAAATGACCTCAATAAACAATTGCAACTTAAACTTATAATATTAAAAACATTTAAACATGTATACTTTCCATAGTTTTATGAAAATTTATTCTTAACGATTCCCATTTTCCCTTAACTTTCCACAGATTAAATCCACAACTCTCAATTTCAATTTCAGATAAACTGGATTTTTAAATCTATACCAATATTTCAAAAATATTTTTAGCATATAAATTTAAAACATCTAATAAAATTCTAAATAGATAAAATAAAAACATTTAATACAATATTTAATAGTAAATAATAATTTAAAAATTTATAATATAAATTGCCAAAAATTATAAATAAGCAAGATCGAATTTTCAATCATTAATGAATAAAACAAAGTATTACAACCATACAAAAGAATACCACTCAGCAGTATACAGGAACAAACAATTAACTCATTCAACAATACAGATGAATCTTGCAAGTATTTTGACAAGTCAAAGTAGCAAGACCCAAAAGGCTATATAACACATTATTTCATTTCTACTGGATCCAAAAGAGGCAAAACTATACAGATGGAAAATACATCAGTGGTTGCCAAGGGTGTGGGATTAGGAGTTGACAATAAAGGGGTAAAATGGGAGAAATTTTGGAGTCAATGGATCTGTTCTGTATAGAACTGTGGAGTGGATATAAAACTCTAGGCATTTGTCTAAATTCATAGAATTGCAAACCATAAAAGTAAATTATTTTATATTTTTATAGATTTTACTGTATGTAGACTTTTAAAATATCCAGAATGTGGCATAAAAGATGGAATGCAAATTATAACAAAGAATCTAACTGTATTACAAACATATCACATAACCATGATGCAGAATGTGAGAAATAAGAAGCTGACTTAAGTAACTTTGGAAAACTAGATACTGTGAAGTTGAAGTCAAAAAGAACTATACACAACACTTGGTAAAGTTGTTATTCTCTGGGGTATGAGCTAGTAATTCTGAAAATATAACCTATTTCATAAAGGAAAGCCTCAATCATTTTATCCCTGTAAAACAATGAAAAGGTAGGTAAATATAATTTCACTTTTTGTATCTCTTTTGGATTGATCAACCAAATAGGTTAACTTACCTTCCACTGTGGTCCAGCTTTGATATGGATGGTTGTCTTTTTATCCCAAAGAATAGTGATATCTTTCTCTGGAAAGTACACTACCATATAGTGACCTGCCTTCCAAAGCTGGTATGTAGTTTTATTTTCCAGAAAAAATACTGACTGTTTCTTTGAAAAAAGAAACAACATTTAAAAAATGAACTCCTTGTTTTCTCACCAAAATGTAAATAGTAATTAAGTTACTATCCATCAATAAGTATTTATGTACTAGTATTTTTGCTTGACTCTATCTTTCCTGAATTTTGGAATGAAAGACAAAACAAATGCATAAAATTGGTGATAAGACACAAACTGGTAGATAGACTCAACACGGATAAATTAGCAAAGGGAAAAAGGCATTTCAATTATAGAGAAGAGCAGAAATAAGTCATAAATGTAGAGTACATACATACCTGCTAAGTCAGCAATTCTATATTGAAGGTGAATAAATATGATTGAGTACTAAAAATGTATAAATTTATCTGCATATTGAAAAACAAAAGGACACTGTGTGTGCATGTGTGTGTGTGTATGTGTGTGTGTGCAGTGTGTAGAAGGAGAGAGAGGTGTGGAGGAGGACAGGGAGATGAATTTCCATCACTGGAACTTAAGAAGGCTTCTTGCAAGAGGTGGGTTATATATTACTTGATACATAGGAAGATATAAGGGCTGGAAATGAGAATGAGAAAGTCATTCCAAGCAAAGGGAATCACTGAATAAAAGGTTTAGGGACAGGAAAGTTCCAAGATTTGTTCAGGACTAAGGACAGCACCAAAGAGCCAGCGCAAGGATTCCAAGACAAGCATAGTCTGAGACCCTCTGTCATCAAATTACCCATTACAGTCAACAATTGTTATTCCAAGTGCAAAACATACTCGATAAGGCTCCTGAATATGAAAGTGACAGGCTACGTTTGCATAGTAAAAGAAAATAATGTATGTGCTAAAAAGGATAATAGTAGGGAGAAACTAGAGATGGTACCCAGTGGGAAAATTGAGAGTAACTTTAACCTAAAGTGAGAACATGCAATATTTTTTATGAGCAAGGGCTATATCCCATAAAAGATGACATTTAATCTGACACTGAAATTAACTAATATGGTAACTTTAAAAATATATGGTTAAGTCAAAGTAAAATAAATTTAACCTGAAGCAAAATAAAAATTGTGAAGGAGATATGAAATCCTATGGTCATTTTTCTCACCCAAGTAATAATAAAAGCATAATTTGGAAATACTGTTCTAGACTGTACATTTTTATAAATATTTCAAAGGGAAAATAAATGAGCTCTATCATATCAATGAGTTTCAGTCTCCTAAATCAAGGTCATATTTACGAGTGCTCAGTATAAGGTACAAGACAGTATATATTGTTCATGTATTCCACCTACCTCATTTCCTCCTACTTTCAAGTGCCAAGTTGGAGTTATGGGGCAATGCCCTCAGTACTTGGGAGGGTCTAAGCTCTATCTTGGAGTATTCTTGTGCCCAAGTGCACAAAGTATTAAATAATACAGAAAAAAAAACATCATGGCAGGTAAGCAAGACTATAAAAGAACAGCAAAAATCTTTTCCTGTTTGAAACAAGGGGCTCTACATTTTCATTTTTCACTAAGTCCATAAAATGTGTAGCCTGACAGGCCTTAGTGTCACTCTCTACCATAGAACATATTTTTGTCATTTTGATTACACCTTTCAGGACCTTTCTTGTATCTGAATTCTTTTTGGCTTTATTATCTGTCTCCCCACACACACACGAATGTTAGTTCCTAGAAAGATGCACTTTGTAAAGTTTACGGCAGTATCTGCGGCTTCTAGATCAAGGGTGACTCGCATATTTTTAACACCTTTCTGCACCGGCCTACTCACAAGTCTCAGCTTCTAGCCTGAATAGCAATAATCTAAGCAAATAAGTGAAATATTTGTGGTTTATATCTCCTTTTCAATCCATGAAATACTTTTTCACATATTTTCCTAGTAAACATCCCTCAGACTGGTTGACATGTCACTGGAACATAAAATAAATTTTTGGGTAAGGCAGATTGTTGGACTTCCTTCAGGCTGATTTTGTATGTTATCCTGATGCAAAAGTACATCCTCTTTATTTGCTTGTAGAGCTAAATCCTTCATTTCTATTAGACAGGGCAGTTTGCTACAAGGAAAACAATCCTCTTTGGTCAAAAGGAGATACTGTACTCCTCTCTTTTCAGATTAGGAAGCAAAGATGTTTTTCCTTATAAGAGTGAGGTATTATAAACTGGCCAAAATTGAGACTTCCGCTTCAGAAAAGAATTATAGCACTTTAAACAAACTCTACTGATGTTATAAGAATGTTATGAAAGTAGAGAATGAAAACTTTAAAAATAGGGAGTTCCCTTGGCTCAGCAGATTTGGAATCTGACTAGTATCTATGAGGATACAGGTTCTATCCCTGGCCTCACTCAATGGGTTAAAGGATCCAGCATTACTACAAGCTGCAGTGTAGGTTGGAGATGCAGATCAGATCTGGAGGTGCTGTGGTGTAGGCTGGCAGCTACAGCTCTGATTTGATCCCTAGCCTGGGAACTTCCATATGCCATGAGTGTGGCCCTAAAAAGACAAAAAAAAAAAATTAAAAAGAAAGAAAGAGAAAGAAAAACTTTAAAAATATAGCTTAAATAAATTCATAAAATGTTTATAGCCTATATATTTGATAAAATTAGAAGTGTATATTTATTGAACATAACAGGTTTTTTTTTCCCTTCCCCTGAATGAGCAATCCATCTGTCATAAAATAAATAGTACTTATTTTCACTTTTGATGCTAAATAAAAAATATTAGCAGGGGATTTGTTAGGGTCAATTTTTTTTATTATTTTTCTTCATCTTAACTTCATACTTCATAACCATCACGAAGGAAATTTATCAACACATGCATTCAGGTGAAAATTGGAAAATGAACGGTACACAGAGCTGCAATTACCACTTCAAAAATGTGTCAAACAGTCTTTATAAGAGCATTTACTATTTTCTCTTCAGTTTTTCTTTTTTTTATACATCCTTTTTCTTAGAGACAGCCTTCACCTATAAATGAATATCCAGCTTATTACTACACCAAACTGTAGTAATTACTTTAAAGAGATGTCAACATGGTTTATACAAACTCTGTTTTGCTCAGAGCTTGATTGCTGCCTGGTTGGTCTCAATATTTTTGACTGAGACATGAGCTATGATATAAGGTACTGACTCAAACTTTAGTTTTAGAGAAATTTGGGGTACCGTTAAAATATTCATTGTCATCAACTTCAGGCATTCTAATTCTTGAGGTGAAGCCCAGGAACCAGCTCTTAATACATATTCTTAATGATTTTAAAGCATAAGTTTTGAAGATCAAACTGAGACACTATGCTAAAAACTCAAAAAGATGTCACTTTTTAAAGGCCGTATGTCAGATCACGCCACTTAATTTCAAAATTTCATCCTTTTAAAATATGTTCAAATATATCACATCACTCAAAAGCCTGCACAGTCTGGAACCATCTCCTTATCCATTGCCCTTGTCCCAAGCTTCCTGCGTTAAAGTTAACCTGGACACTCCTCCATGAATCTCTTCACCTCACCCTTCCTCCACTATTCTCATATATTTCAACCAAGCTAAACTGCTTGCATATTCTCCAAACATGCCATTTTATATTTCAATGCTGTTCCTTTCAGCTTGACTCTGTACTGGATCGTCTTTCTACTCTCTCTTCACCTGGCTAATACACACTAATGCTTTAAGACTAAGTTCAAATCAATTCTCCAAAGGCATGTCTTCCAAGTCTTCAAAAATAAGGAGGGTGAAGGAGAGGAGGAGAGCCATTTCTCAAAATTCATTATTTCTTTTAATCTTCACATGAGCTTAAGAAGTAGATTCCTTAGTTGTCCCAAATTTACAAATGAGAAAGCTGCAGGCTGGAGAAGTTAAATAAAGTTTCCCAAAGTGACACAGTTAGCAGGTGATATAATAGGGACTCTAGCTGAGTATTAATAACAATAACTCACTCCAGAGACTAGCTCTTCACAGCTACCCTGCACGTCCAAGGCTGGTTTAGGTCTTCCTCTTAGGGATTCTCTTGCTTTCTCATACACACTTGCATAGCCTCATTTACTTGAATGTATCCCTCACTTGAGTATAAGTTCCTTAAAGGCAAGCACAGTATCTTTTCACTGTTGTAGTCCCAATAATTTACACATATTTTGGTACAAAGTAGACATAATGAATTAATGAGCAAATGAATAAATGACTGAATTATGAGCCTGGCCTTTGCAGGCTGCAATGACACAAGAATGAACAAAGACAGTGGTCTCAATTCTCACAAAATTCACAGACAAATGGAGAAGACAAAACATCACACAAGTAATTTCACTAAAATGTGATGCATGTCCTGACAGAGAACTGAGGGCATGAGGAGGAGCTCCTTGAAGGAGATGAGACTTACTACATAAGAATAATTTAAATGGAAAAGTTGACCCAGGTAAGATCAATGACATTCATGAAGAGCCAGAGGTGAGAGAAAGAATATGGAGCATATGAAGAACTGATAAAGGTTCTAACTTCTGGATCATGGGCTCGAAGCAGAAAGTGATGAGGTGTATGGCAGGAAAGGTGTCAATGGCCAGATTGGTGAGGCCTTTAAGGGCAATGGCAAGTCATTTGAAGGTTCTGAAGAACTAGAACAACAGATTATGTTTTGATTTTAGAAAAACCACCCTGGCTGCAGAGTGGTAGGATGGATCAGACTGAGCTTGGAGGCTTTGAAGTAGTCCAAGTAACAGGTAACAGTTGCTAGGACCAGAATGATGACCATGGGAATGAAGAAAAGAGGAAAGTATTTGGCAAATGGAGAACTGGAGTATAAACCAAAGACACAAATCAAGTATAATTTACTGAAACCACATAAAATGACAAAGAAAAAATTCAAATATAGTAACCACTCAGAAAAATGTACTCCAAAGTGTTTCTATTTTATTTTCAGCATCTCAGGAAAAGGAAAAACGATTTTAAAATAAATAGTTAACTAACCTGTTTATAAGGAGTATCATTCAGGAAAATTTCAGTGTCCCTGACTGAAATCAAAATACTTTTAGAGCAAACAATATCGTTGTCAAAGCATTTCTTGTTCTGGGCAATGACAGATATATCTGAATCATCTGTACTCTGAAATATCAAAAATATTAATTAATACAAATGTATACTATATATAATTTTTACTTATTTTTCATTAAAAAATCCTAAGAAGTCTAAGACTTAACAATGAATTGTACTGAAACTGAAATACAACCTACCTCTAAGATAAAAATCATTTTGGTCTACGAGTTCTTGTTGTGGCTCAGCAGTAACAAATGTGACTAGTATCCATGAGGACACAGGTTCAATCCCTGGCCTCGTTCAGTGGGTTAAGGATCTGGCATTGCCATGAGCTGTGGTATAGGTCTCAGATGTGGCTCAGATCTGGCATTGCTGTGGCTGTGGTATAGGCCGGCAGCTGCAGCTCTGATATGACCCCTAGCCTGGGAACTTCCATATGCCAAAGGTTTGGCCCTAAAAAGAAAAAAAAATAAACATATTTTGGTCTAATACAAAGTTTAATACAAATATACAAACATAGCTCAATGTTTAAACACTTATCTACAAAATGTACTTTAAAAATGTTCCAAAAAGCTTTTTTCCCTCCCGGTTTTTCCATTTTATTATTACAGCTCAAATTTATTAACCAGTTTCTTGTCATCAAATACCTAAAAAGACACGTCACTTCAGGGAATTTTAAAAGAAATATTTTCATTTTAGACCTCTCATTTTATTTTAAGGAGTTTTCTAGCTAAATAGTTATTTACCTACAAGATAAAACTGAAACATAAAACTTTGGTACCATGTTAGTAAATAAAATAATGTATACTACTTGAGGGCTTCCTTTGAACTCTGCACATATTATCTCTTTAACTTCTTATGATTTTTGAATATTTTCTATCTCCATTTTAAAGATTAATAAACAGAGGTTAAGAAGGATTAAATGAGGAGTTCTTGTCATGGCTCAGTGGTTAACAAATCCAACTAGGAACCATGAGGTCGCGGGTTCGATCCCTGGCCTTGCTCAGTGAGTTAAGGATCCAGCATTGCTGTGAGCTGTGGTGTAGGTTGCAGCTACAGCCTGGATCCCGCGTTGCTGTGGCTGTGGCATAGGCCAGAGGCTACAGCTCCTGTTAGACCCCTAGCCTGGGAACCTCCACATGCCACGGGTGTAGCCCTAGATATGAAAAAAAAAAAAAAAGGATTAAATGATCACCCAAAGTCCCTTAGTCACTTAGCTAAAAAGAGCAGAAACAGAGTTTAAAACCTTTTTTCAGCTTTTTTAAATTAAAGTATAGTTGATTTACAATGTTGTGCCAATCTCTGATGTACAGAAAAGTGACCCAGTCATACATATACATCTCTTTTCTTATATTATCTTCCATCATGGTCTATCCTAAGAGACTGGATATGGTAGGACCTCATTACTTATCCTTTCTAAATGTAATAGTTTGTATCTACTAATCCCAGACTCCCAGTCCATACCACCCAGCCCCCTTAGCAACCACAAATCTGTTCCCTATGTCTGTGAGACTGTTTCTGTTTTGTAGGAAGGTCATTTGGCCATATTTTAGACTCCACATATAAATGATATCATATGGTATTTGGCTTTCTCTTTCGGGCTTACTTCACTTTGTATGAGAATCTGCAGTTGGCTACATGTTGCTGCAGTAGTATTCCACTGTATGTATGTGTGTATGTATATATATGTGTATACACATATACATATATACACATATATATACATATATATATAAATATCACATCTTCTTTATCCATGCATCTGTTGATGGACATTTAGGTTGTTTCCATATTTGGCTACTGTGAATAGTCCCACTATAACATAAAGATGCTGTCCAGTTTTCCCAGCACCACTTGCTGAAAAGACTGTCTTTTTCCCATTTTTTTATTGTCTCCTTTGTCGAAGATTAATTGACCATAGGCGTGTAGATTTATTTCTGAGCTCTCTATTCTATTCCATTGATCCATATGTCAAGACCAGTATCACACACTGTCTTGATTACCATACCTTTGTAATATTATCTGAAGTCTGGGAGAGTTATGCCTTGTGCTTGGTTTTTGTTCTTCAGGATTGCTTTGGCAATTCTGGATTTTTATGGTTCCATATAAATTCTTGGATTATTTTTTTCTAGTTCTGTGAAAGATATCATGGATAATTTGATAGGGATCACATTAAATTTGTAGCTTGGTTTGAGTAGTATGGCCATTTTAACAATATTAATTTTTCTAATCCAGAAGCATGGGATATCTTTCATTTCTTTGAATACTCTTTAATTTCCTTGATTTATGTTTTGTAGTTTTCAGTGTCTAACTCTTTCACCTTCTTGGTCAGGCTTATTCCTAGGTATTTTATTATTATTGGGGAGAGATATTAAAGCATATCCTCCTACTTTGCTGTATTCATTGATCAGATCAAGTAGCTTTTGTGTTGATTCCTTAGCGTTTTCTCTACATATATTATATCATCTGCATATGGGACAATTTTACACCTTTTCTCTTTTTCTTTTTTTCTTCCTTTACTTCTTCTTTCCTTCTGGTTGCTATGGCTATGACTTGCAATACCATGTTGAACTAAAGTGATGAGAGTAAGTATCCTTGCCTTTTTCCAGATTTTAGTGGGAAGGCTTTTAGCCCTTTTCTGTTGAGAATTATTTTGGCAGTGGGATTGTCATAAATGGACTTTTATTATGTTGAGATATGTTGCCTCTATACCCACTTTGGTTAGAGATTTTATCATGAATGGGTGTTGAATTCTGTCAAATGCTTTTCTGCATCACTAAGATGATGACATATTTTTTGACGTTTCCTTTGTTAATATGATGCATTACATGCCACTTGTAGAAAAATTAGGAAGGGTTTAGAAATGGGTGAGGAGAAAAGTAGGTTATAGGAAATACTTCATTTCAGAGGATATCATTTAGTCCCACACACTCTAAAATCTGACCCACTCACCTGTCACCTCACTCTCACCTTTCTTCGGCCACTCCCCTCTCCATCCACTAAGACCTTGCTCCCTAGAATCAAGATTTCCAATTTTGTATCCCAGTTTCATGGATGGACTTCAATGGTGCTACAGACCCTGAAGTTCATCTATGTTGTTTTCAAGTATCTGTATATGTCTAGGAAGTCCATGGTTCATGTCAAACTTTTGAAGTGTTCCTTATCCCCCCAAAGCTAAAGCCACACTGCTCTAACAGTCCTTCAACTAACTTGTGGAAGGTGACACTTCATCAAAAGGAAAGTGAGAATTCTCTTTTAACTTAATTTTTTTTTTTTGGCTTTTTAGGGCCACACCCGTGGCATATGGAAATTCCCAGGCTAGGAGTCGAATCGAAGCTGTAGCCACCAGCCTACACCACAGCAACAACAACATCATATGCGAGCTGCATCTGCAAACTACACCACAGCTCATGGCAACACTGGATCCTTAAAACACTGAGCAAGACCAGGGATTGAACCCATGTTCTCAAGGATACTAGTTGGGTTAGTTACCACTGAGCCATGATGGGAACTCTCTAGATTTAAATTTTAATTTTCAAAGGCTCACACATATTTCCTGAATCCTTTTCATTTCAGACATATGGGTCAGTGTTTATTTCAAAATGAAAAAAGTCCTTAAGTGTTTGGAATCATATAGATCTTGATGTAAATTCTCCACACTTAGTTTTGTTTTGTTTGTTTTTTTAATCACCAACAGTATGAACACCAGCTCAATATATTTCTTGGCCTAGCCAAATTTTTCCTGCCTTATTAGTAATTACTATAGCATAGGGCCTAGAAGATAGGTTCTGAATGAATGCTGTTGACAGAGTAATTAATGTGTCCCTCTGTGACACAATTTTCCTTACTTCATGGGAATTGAAAGCTTTTGCTTTTTCTTAAACAATTCTTTTGCCAAGCAATGTCTAAATTTTGAAAAGGAGAATAATAAGGATCATTAAGATGATTACAGCATTGTACTACTCAAAAAAATAATGCCACAGTGTTCTGCTTTTATGAATGATTTTCAAAGAAGAAAAATATATATAATTCGGGGTTTTGTTTTGCTCTTCCTCTTGGGAAGAGTTATTTAGATTAAGGGATGTTAAAAGCTGGCTGAAAAGATTTCTATGGCCATTACATTTCTATTACTATTAATTAAAGTGCCTGAGTATCAGCTTTAGTCTCTAGAATAACTCAGAAATGCCAGAAATATTCTATATTGTATGCTCTGCCTGGTAATATCATGCTATACTGACAGTAACTTGAAACAATATCAATTCCTAGGAGTCACGTTTCTCCAATTTCCATTTCTAACATATTTCAAGTTAATATTAGGTTTGAAGATAATGCTACAGAGTTGCTAAGCAACACAGTAAGTAATGATTACAAAACTAGAAGAAAAAGGTCAACAGCCCTGTGCCACATGGATTCCTCAAACCCTTTATGCTCAGGTACTGAAAACATTGATAAAGAATATTATCTTAAATGATTCAAAAACATAAAATGTCAGCACCTCTCAAGATGGCACATTATTTTACTTGATAACCAGCCTAAGATCTACTATAGCCCCAGTTCCTTTTAAGGATAACTATCCCATGGAAAGTCCCTGCTGATACAGTAGCGTCAGGAAGCCATGGTTTATTTTACACAGTTGAATAGACATAAAGCAGTCCATTCTTTGATGGGTGAAGCAACTTTAATGCAGCCAAAAAAAAAAAAAAAAGCCAACTCTAGCCAATTAGTTTCTCTCTCACATTCGAACCAAAAGGAAGGGAAGGTAAGCCAAAGATAGTATACATCTCATTTTTTAAAAGAAATGTTTATATCTCAACTCTTTAACTTTTAGGCTTCAATTTGTTCCTTATCCTACCATTTTCTTTTTCACTTATATTCTCTTCAAAAACATTTAAATTTTTATTTAATTAATTATATCACCCCCTTAATAACTTCTAGAAGGTGGAAAATACTTTTATTTTATAAGGAGTTAATTTAATTCAATGTGAAATCATCATCTAATTTTTACATGCTAGTTCTTTATTTTTTTGCTGAAGTGCCACACTACTGTATAATTACTGTGCCATTAATTTGCATTTTATTCTTATTGGACAGAGATAGCTACATTTTACTCTATCTAGATATTTATATTTGTCTAAATAGAGTGTAATGATTTCTCTTTACTTCTGTTCCTCTCAGTTTTCATTTTCTGTGGATGGTGGATGGATGGATGGATAGATGGATGGATACATATAGACATATATACATACAGGATCTATCCTTCAAGATACGAGGAGATTACAATCAACAAAGAGTGTTATAGAGGAAAAAGACATGAAAATACAGAACTGGTGAGACCCAGTGTTTTAAGAAACTCTTGAAGGAAAAAGCCACAAGAAGAGACTGAGAAGTGGTCAGAGACAAAGACTAGCAGAAGCAATAGAATTACCTCAGAGAAGACAGCATGAATTACTTCAAAGAAAGGAATAGAAACATTAAAAAAAGTTTATTTAGGTTTTGCACAGGTCATCACTGACTTTTACAGTTGCAATTTTATATGAATTTTGTGATTAGGGAGGCAAGATCCATATCTATGTTTACACATTCCTGTACATCCACTTCTCAGTATAGGGCCTGACACGTAGAAATCACACAAAAAAATACTGATGTGAAAAATGATGCAAGGTATAGAAATTTGAGAGCGATTAAATTAAAAGTGTTTTCAGAAACTTAAGGAGAGCACCAAACATTTAAGACAGCAACTGAACAGAACATTGAAAAACCTTATCTAGAGCAAGTTACAGGAAGAAACCTAGCAATGACTGGGGATTGTCATAGATAAGGGAAGTAGAGCTTGGCTCTGAAATCTGAGAGTTGGAATATTAAATTTCTCACATTTGCTGAAAACATCCAGTGCTCTCTCTTTCTATGAATTATAGCACAAGTCCAGTTGATGTTTGGTTTCTCAACTCTTTTAACACAAAAAAGCCTTACCTTAGGAAATATAGTTGTGAACTTTGTCCTAGATTTGCTTCAACACACTTAAAAACTAATGTGCTATATTCCATGTGGTATTTACTGTACAGCATAACAAGCTCTAAAATGAATAAAATATCAGAGAACCTGAATTTTTAAAATTTGATAATATCAATGAAGATAGGGTAAGTATTCACTAGGAAAAGGTTAAATTTTCTTTTTTTTTCTTTTTGGGCTGCCACGCAGCATATGGAGTTCTCCAGCCAGAGAGCGGATCCAAGCCATAGTTACAGCGTGATTGGCCAGGGTTCAAACCTGTGTCCTGGTGCTGCTGATCCTATTGCACCATAGTGGGAACTCCTACATATTTAAAACTCCACAATCCAGAGATTGAAAGAAAAAAAAAACTTTAATATCCCTTCAACTATCAGAGTCAAGTAACATATTTTAAGATAAAGTTGAGTAAGCATAATTTGTAAAAGTCCAACTGGCAAATAAAAGGGAACTTTTTATGAATTAGATCACTAGATTCTCCACCGCTCCCCCCAAAATGATAAGTTTTACCAGACAAAAATGCATAATAAATGACAAAGATAAAGCCTGGAATTTGTAATAAAGACGAGGAGGAAAGAACAACTTGACGAGGAAGGAAGAATTAAATATGCTATTTATAGAAGTGATTCCTGCCTCTGAAAAAGCAGCTAAATGAATGGTACTAGCACCCATCCTAGGCTTCTCAGAGCAAATGCTGAGTCATTAAAAAATAAAAATAAAAAGACTTTGCCATGAAAAAGAGAAGCAAGCAGATGGGGTAAGCAAAAAGAAAAATATTGCTGGAAAAATACTGCAGCAGACAATATGCAAGAGTTGAGAAATTTACTAACTAACCTGATAACATTTTAAGACTGTGACAATTAGATTGCATTGGTTAATCACTAATTTGTTTTTGGCATGAAATAATTATCTGCTCCATGGTCAAAATATTTCTTGTCATATCAAGAATATGTTGGTCAAACCATCCTAACAATTGTTGGGTCCTAGTTCTGGTTTTATTAATTTCAGTAAAAATGCCTATTATAATAAATCAATAATTCACTAGTATAATTCTAATTAATTATTAATAGTAAGTTTTTCTTTAATTACCTAAATTCTGCAAAAGTTGAGTTTTGAAGACTGTTTTTTGTAAAAACACTTTCTTTTTAAAAGAACATTATTAAAGAAAAAAGAATGATTCTGCTTTGGCAAAAAAAAGGCATATATAATTCTAAAAGTTGAAAATTCAGACTTTAATATTCTTTATATTTTATTTTTACCACATAAACCTTAATGAAAGATCTTAGCTCAGATATTTAGTTACTTATTCAAATTCTTGAATAACATTTCCTGTGGCATGTCTTAACATACACACAGACATATCTCATTAAAACTTGAGAATTAACATGATATATGCATTTTTACAGAAGGATATAGTAGCAAATTAAGGTGATGATAGGAAATCAGGTTTACAAAGCTTAAAAGCCAAACCATAATCGCCCTTGCCTGCTAAATAAAATGTCACTGTTACACTGCAGTACAAAAAAAAAAAAAAAAGACTACTACCATCATTCATCATCAAACATAAGAAGATACTTTCATTCTGTCAGGAATCAAAGTTGAGCCAAATATTTTACTTTTTGCATAATCACTTTGCTGTACACTTAAAACTAACATAAAGGTTGCAAGTTAACTATACCTCAATTTTTAAAAAACAATCATTGTTGGAAAATACAGTGGTAAATACCAAGATTTCTCTACTGCAAAGGCAAATTAGGAGTTAAGAAAAAGCCAGGTAGAGCATACAGGTCAAAAAGTAGTTCTTAAGAATTTACCAAATGCCCAGCTTTTTGCAAAATGACTTAGAGGAGGAAAAAAGAAATGTAGGGCATGATGTCTGTTTCAAAACTTGAGAATATTATTGGAGAAATCTATCCTAATATATAGAGTCAATGTTAACTTTGTTAACATAGTTTACATTTAATAGGCCCTAAAAGTTGTTTATTAAATGAATGAAATGATAATACATAAAGGAAAGCCATTGTCACACACTGGAAAATGTTTGCAAAGATTATGATACATGGATGAACACTTAAAATGTTTCAGTAAATAATTCTGAATAATTTTTCTTACACAAAATTAAAGTTGGGCAGAATTTTTGTTTTGTTTCTTAAAATTAAACCACAAAAAGCACCATTAATTAACCTCAATGATATATCCAATGGGAACATGTCATATGTTTGATATAACATTGTCCATGATACTTTGTTTTTTTCTAGATATGACTTAAAGTTTAGTATTCAGAAGAAGAGGAGAATTTCAAAAATAGTTAATTAGTTTTTAAAAGAATAAAATGCTTTACATCCTTGCTATTCAAAGAGCTATGGACATGAAACACTGGGGTAGCATATTAAAAACTGCAGAATTCAAAATCCTGCTCCAAACCATAAAATAAGAATCTATATCTTTAAAAGATTTTCAGCTGATGTACACACATACTAAAGTTGAAAAGCATTGTTCTACACACTTCATGTTGAAGGCATGTATATGCACTTACAACAAATATTAGATTACTAATTAATTGTTAGCTTGTGATTTCTACCCTCTAATAGAGACTGTTAAAAAAAACTGAATGAGTCGTTTTTTTAGCTCTTATAATACAACCATAATTATGCTAGTCCTTATGAGGAACCAAAAAAAAGTGTAACACAGAGCTGTAACATAAAATGATACATAATCTAGTTGAGCACATATAAAATATAAAATACTCATGATACAATGAGCTTTTGATATGATGACTATTATATTCAATAGGATGTAAGAACAGGACAGATAACTTTGAACTGGAAGAGTCACTTTGAGGGAGTAGAGGCAATCAGGTATACAAATTACCCTGAGAAAAGACATGGAGGGATGGAGCTAACTGTGACCCTTGAAAGACTATCATGGGAAGTTTGGTTTTATGGAGGCTGGTAATTGGGAGTCAACTGTAGTTCTTAAAAAGCAATGACACAATAGCAATGAGAGTCTTAGAAAGATGAACAGAGAATGAAAAAAATGCATTATTATAGGGATGAGCTTTAGTCAGAAAGACAGCCTAGAAATCGAAGGTCAGAGCTGTTCATGTCAGTTTGGAACTCATCAGCCTATAGATGTGGTTAAGATTGCAGAGGTAGAGGAACAAATCAGGCCTTAGAAGAAAAGAGCAGAAAGCCAGGAAGAGACATCCAGTTCAGTCAACATTCAAGGAACACGTAGCTGTTCCTAGCACAGTGCTCTGTGCTGGTGAAACAATGATGACTAAGGTTTGGTCCTCACCCTGCATAAGTCAACTCAGTCATCTTTGGTCTGTGACTTAAGCAAAAAGGAAAGGCAACAAAGAGACAAAGGAGAAATCAGAAGAGATATTGAAGGGCTCTAAAAGCATAACATCCAGAAAATCGAAGGAGGAAGGATCTTACAGGAGCATCAAAGGCACCTAATTATCAAGGGAAATCAGGATTTGGTAAAATCAGTCTTACACATTTTGAGAGGAAAAGTGTCAATTTATGTATTGAAATCTATAAATTATTATTTACTTCTCTAAGCTTCTCAATTTACAACCCAAACCTCAGGGGATGAGAAAATTCTAATGTAAAACTGTTTGCTAAATAAGGCTTGTTCTAAGAGGAAAAATACTCATAGAATGCATATGTATCACTGTGCCTTTCCTATGCTCTTAAAATTATCAACACACATGCAAACAAAAAAATCCCTATATGCAATTTTTCATCTTCCGTAACTATCTGCCAAACCCATTCCTAGGGATTTATCCTTTATGAAACTTAAAATTGTTCATAAAAGAGGTTAGGAATAGCACTGGGAAGGAAATTCAATGATTTCCCTTGAAACAGAAGCAGAAACTTTAAGTTTGGAAGACTATAAATTTTACTCTTTGTTTTTTATTTAATATAACTAATCCAAGATGGGAATATGTCTACTTTCTTGGCTAGGCTTAAAAAACAAGATTGTATACAAACCTCTAATAACATAAAAGCCTTATACAGGAAAAAAAAAAAAACATGCATTCAAGAAATCACAGGTTACCCTGCTGGAGGAAAAGATGTTATTTTGCTTATTCTTATGAAAATTCTTCCTAAAGCTTACATTTTTCATTTAGAAATTTAATACTGGATCAATGATGATCAATGTTTCCCTATAAAATTCAAGGATACAAAAAATCCAAATGCATTATAGATATAAGAAATTTTAAGGATTTTGTCAGATATACAAAGCTCAGGGTTTACCAAAGCATATCATCAAAACAGCAAGTCTAAAATTCAGAATAATGTCTTTTTGATGGCAACCAAACTAAGTAAATACAAAAAATGGCTGACATTTATTGGGCAGTTATTAAATAGCAATCTCTAGCTGAGAGTTTTACATATATTTATCTCGTTCAATCTTAAGAACTGTGCCAGGAGATAGGTACAATTATTATCTTTATTTTACAAATAAGAAAATTGAGGCAAAGAAATTTAATGAATTAGCCTATTACTTACAAATAATGAAACTTTAAAATGAGTCAAGAACGAGTTCTCATTGTGGCTCAGTAGTTAATGAACCTGACTAGTATCCACACGTTTGATCCCTGGCCTTGCTTCGTGGGTTAGGGATCCAGCTGTTGCCGTGAGCTGTGGTGTAGGCCGCAGATGTGGCTAAGATCCCACATTGCTGTGGCTGTGCTGCAGGCTGGCAGTTATAGCTCCAATTTAACACCTAGCCTGGGAAGCTCCATATGTCAAAGGTGCAGCCCTAAAAAGACAAAATAATAAAAATAAAATGAGTCAAGAAAATTAATCTAAAATTGCCATCGGTTTTTTTTTTTTTTTGCTTTTTTTAGTGCTGTACCTGCAGCATATTAAAGTTTACAGTCTGAGGAGCGATTAAGATGGCAGAATAGAAGGACTGGAGCTCAACTTCTCTCCCAAAAAACAGCAAAACTACAACAAAATTTCAAGCAACCTTCAACCAAATGGACTGGAAACTTCGAAAAAAGATATTCTCCTCCAGAAGACAAAGAGGAGACCACATCAAGAGGTAGGAGGGGTGATTACATGATAGAAGCAACCACGTGCCTCCCAGGTGGGAAGCCCCACAGACTGGAAAGTAACTACATCACAGAGACTCAGCTACAGGACTGAGAGTTCTGAGCCCCACGTCAGATCCCCACGCCTGGGGATCGGCACAGGGAGAAAGAGCCCCTGGAGCATCTGGCATTGAAGGCCAGCGGGGCTTGTGTGCAGGACATCCACAGGACTGGGGGAAACAGAGACCCCATTCTTGAAAGGCACACACAGACTTTCACGTGCACTGGGTCCCAGGACAAAGCAGTCTCCATAGGAATCCGGGTGGAACTTGACTGCAATTCTTGGAGGATCTCCTGGGAAAACAGAGGTGACTGTGGCTTGTGGGGGAAGGGCTTTGGAGGCGAAGCTCTTGGGAACATTCATCAGCCTGCATTTCTCTGGAGGTGGCCATTTCTGGGAAACTATGGTCCCTCCCATCAGCTCTGAGAAGCCCCAGGCCAAACATTAATCCAGGTGGGATCTCAATCC
>PVHT021183617.1:18395127-18423955 GCA_004024745.2 Catagonus wagneri | reverse complement strand
CAGCCACTATGGAAGACAGTGTGGAGGTACCTTAGAAAACTCTATGTAGAATTACCATATGACCCAGCAATCTCACTCTTGGGCATATATCCAGACAAAAATTTCCTGGAGAAAGACACTTGCACACGCATGTTCACTGCAGCACTATTCACAATAGCCAAGACATGGAAACAACCCAAATGTCCATCGACAGATAACTGGATTAGGACGATGTGGTATATATACACGATAGAATACTATTCAGCCATAAAAAAGGATAAAAGAATGTCATTCACAGCAACATGGATGGAATTAGAAACCCTCATACTGAGTGAAGCAAGTCAGAAGGAGAAAGACAGATGCCATATGAAATCTCTTATAACCGGAGTCTAAAACACTGCACAAATGAACATCTCAACAGAAAAGAAAATCATGAACATGGGGAACAGACTTGTGGTTGCCAAGGGGGCGGGGAGGGGTGGGGGTGGGATGGGAGGGAATGGGGATAACTAGTGCTTTAAGGATGGAATAGGAAGGAGATCCAACTGTATTGCATGGGGAACTATATCTAATTACATGTGACAAATCCATATATGTATATGTAACCGGGTCACCACGTGGTGCAGTTGGAAAATCTGACAGAAATCTGTAAACCAGCTATAATGCAAAAAAAATAAAAAATAAATTATAAAAAAAATAAAAATAAAATAGACTATTATTCATTAAGTGGAATTATAGTTATGTTTTGCCATAAAACACCAGAAAGTAAGCCTATGAATCATAAACTCTAATCCAGGTTATTGTTCCTATAGACGTTTGGATAGACAATAAAATATGGACTGTCTGTAAAAAAAAAAAAAATTATCCACACATCTATAGTCAACTAATCTATGACAAAGGCAGCGAGAATATACATTGGACAAAAGACAGCCTCTTCAATAAGTGGTGCTGGGAAAACTGGACAGCCACATGTAAAAAAATGAAACTAGAACACTTCCTAACACCATGCACAAAAATAAACACAAAATGGATTAAAGATCTAGATAGAAGACCAGATACTATAAAACTCCTAGAGGAAAACATAGGCCACACGCTCTCTGACACAAATGACAGCAACATCTTCTCAGATCCATCTGTCAGAGCAAGGAAAATAAAAAGAGAAATAAACAAATGGGACTTAATTAAACTTCAAAGTTTCAGCACAGCTAAGGAAACCCTAAACAAAACGAAAAGACAACCCACAGAATGGGAGAAAATATTTGCAAATTATTCAACTGCCAAGGGATTAATCTCCAAAATTTACAAACAGCTCCTACAGCTCAATACCAAAGAAACAAACAACCCCATCCAAAATTGGGCAGAGGATCTAGGCAGACAGTTCTCCAAAGAAGACATGCAGATGGCAAATAAACACATGAAAAGATGTTCAACATCGCTCCTCATTAGAGAAATGCAGATCAAAACCACTATGAGGTACCACCTTACACCAGCCAGAATGGCCATCATCAAAAAGTCTACAAACAATAAGTGATGGAGAGGGTGTGGAGAAAAAGGAACCCTATTACACTGTTGGTGGGAATGCAAACTGGTGCAGCCACTGTGGAAAACAGTATGGAGATTCCTCAGAAAACTCAAAATAGAATTACCATTTGATCCAGCAATCCCACTCCTGGGCATCTATACAGAGGAAACCATGAATCGAAAAAACACATGTACTCCAGTGTTCATTGCAGGACTCTATGCAATAGCCAGGTCATGGAAACAACCTAAATGCCCATGGACAGAGGAGTGGATAGGGAAGATATGGTACATAAACACAATGGAATGTTACTCAGCCATTAAAAGGAACGAATTACCAACATTTATAGCAACATGGAATGACCTAGAAATTATCATGCGAAGTGAAACCAGTCAAATAATTAGACAGCAACACCCAATGCTACTGCTTACGTGTGGAAACTAAAAAGACACAATGAACCTCTTTGCAGAACAGACAATGACTCACAGACTTTGGAAAACCTTGGTTTTTCAAATAAGACACTTTGGGGGGTGGGGGAATGCACTGTGGGTTTGGGATACAACATCTGTAAAATTGACTTGTGATGATTTATGTACACCTATAACTGAAATAAAATCCATTAAGAAAAAAAAAAGTTTACAGTCTCGGGGTTAAACTGGAGCTGCAGCTGCCATTCTATGCCACAGTCACAGCAATGCCATACCTGAGCTGCACTTGTAACCTACACCACAGCTCATGACAACATCAGATCCTTAACTCATTGAGAGAGGCCAGGGATCAAACCCACACCCTTGTGGATACCAGTTGGGTTCATAACCTGCTGCCACAATGGGAACTCTTGAAAAATGCTATAACTTTTAATAGGTCTTATTAATGATGTATGGATTTGATATACCATGGTCTACCTACTTGTGTTTTACATTGTCTTTACATAATTATAAATAAAAGTAAGTAATTGTGACATACCTTTATCAAAAATACCTGGCAATCACTGATATAATCATATTCCAGTCCATCAAAAGAATGATAATGTCGGTCCCCATATATTGTACACACTGCTGGGCATGGATAATATGTGCAATTGAACATTCCTCGACGACAAACACTGTTAGAAAATGATACAAACACTTTTACCTTTCTAGGAAACCTCATTCTAATTAGTATTTTTCAAGTACCATAAATATTGGAAGGTTTGTATTCAAGAGCATTCACTAAGCAAATAGCCTTTTTAAAAATGGCCAATTCATTCCAATTACATTTTATTACAATGATAGATTAGGTATTTATTTACCACTTTGTTTAAATTATCAGACATCAGAACCAATCCTAGAAATTGTGCCTGGGTCACACTGAAAAAAAGTAGTGGAATGAAAAACTAAACACAGGCCTTCTGGTTGCCAAAAGATTACAACGCCATCTCCTCTACTTGAGTCCCTTTAAATAACTTAGACATGACGTACACAATGTTAGAATTTGTATCCACAATTCAAGGAAATCATATTCAATTTTATTTTATGGTATTCTTCTGGTATTCTTCTGGATTTCTTCCAAACAGAAAACTTTCCATCAAATGTGACCTTCTCGCTGGAACATTTATGCTTTCTTATAAATCTGAGGTATTACATTTTCAAATTGTCATATTTCATTCTTTTTTTCTGGGCTAAACAAATAGGCATAAAAATAATGGTATATGCCCATGTAGGTAAGAGCGCTCCACCAACTCCTAAAAGTCTTTAAAATCTTATTTACTCAGACTTGGTTTGCTTTTTGCTGAAGTCAATCACATTAAGTAAATACCAGATGACTGAAAAAATACAACTGCTCAGGAAAACTCTCTGTGAAATAAATGGATCTCATTACCAGGTATAACATGGTGTAGCAATCACTTCTCCTGAGAGGTATTCCCAATCTTTCCAGATACACGGACAGCTTTCAGGAACATAACACTTTCCTTTGTGCTCTGCCATTCTTTCAAATAAAGAAATAAATGCTATTAATATTAACTACTAATTTATTTTTAAAAAAAAAAAACAGCAACCCTGTCAAATTCAAAACCATCTATATTTATTATAGCTGTCGTAAGCATGTTCTATCTGACCTACAAAGGAGTTGCTTTCAGTCTTTCTCACCCTATTTTTCCACACAGTATCTTACATATCACAGTAATAAATAAATGTCAGGCAAATTACTGGAAGCAAGATTTTCTTTTTTCCTTTTTCAGCTGCACCCGCAGCATATAGAAGTTTCCAGGCCAGGGATCTAATGCAAGTCACATCAGTGACCTATGCCACAGCTATGGCAACACTGGATCCTTAACCCACTGCGTCCAGTGGGGATCAAACTGGCAACACCAGATATGAACTGTATCATTAACATACTGCCCCAGGGTGGGAACTCCAAGATGCAATATTTTAAACTCTTTGTTATCACTCAGTATAATAAAATGGAGACAGAGGCCTAAATTTCTGGGTAAAGTGAGACAATCCGAAAAAAAAAAAAAAAACAAAGACGAAGTGAGGCTCCCTTTTTTCAATATTGCTACTTAAGAGTCTGTGAGCCTAAGAATATTTTGATAAAATAGTGAATTATGAGATGGACAACATGTTCTGTGACAGGATAGAGAGAGTAATCAAAAGCTTCCTTTGTGAGTGTTCAAAGTTAAAATCATGAGAGTTTAGTTTAGATGTGTCATGAATAATAAACCATTATTTCAAGTATTTCACATTTTATTGTTATTAACATATCAACTTTTGAATGCTGGTTTCCTTCAAGGTGTTATTTTCCTTGGGATAAATTACCTCCTAAGAAAATACCTTAAAATATCTATGAATATAAAAAATAAAATAAAATTATTATTCACATTCTCAAGGAAAATCAATTTTGTGTGTTATCAAAATATTTTGATATGAAGGTTAAATATATAATATATGTAATATATATTTAAATACCCTTAATATAAATATACACATATATTTTTCAATATTCTTTAAATCTTTTCTTAAAAATAGCTTTCCTAAATAATAATAAAAACTAATGATTAGTACATGTAATAATTTAAATATATAATAATGTAATCATAATTAATTAAAATGACAATAAATAAAATAGTATATAACATTCAAAACTGGCCAATAAAAATAAAGTTTTTCTGAATTTGCTTTAATATGTGAGAATTCAATGTCATCAAATAACACAGGGAGTTTCCATTATGGCCCAGCGAAAACGAATTCAACTAGGAACCATGAGGTTGCAGTTTCAATCCCTGGCCTCACTCAGTGGGTTAGGGATCTGGCGTTGCTGTGAGCTGTGGTGTAGGTCACAGATGCGACTAGGATCTGGTGTTGCTGTGGCTGTGGTGTAGGCTGGCAGCTACAGCTCCAATTAGACCCCTAGCCTGGGAACCTCCATATGCCACAAGTGTGGCCCCAAAAAAAGACAAAATAATAATAATAATAATAATAACACAGAAGTCAGGAATCCTGAATTCCCGCCTTTCTCTCAAATAGAAATGATACAGATATTCCTTTAGCGCTGTGCTTCCTCACTCATAGCTCATCTAACACTGTACAATAATTCCTTCTTCAATATATACATTGTCCAGCTGACTTTAAGTTCCACTCCAAAAGACCATGCATATTCCAATACCTAGCACTACTTGGCCCTCAATTGTTGAATAAAGGTGAAGAAATGAACATATCTATATAAATGATGCATAACCTCATTCAGATTTCTTTCCTTCAGACATCAGTGCCCTAGAGTCTATAATTTCTCCTCTCAACCTTCCCAAACTTCTAGCAACTTTCCCTGGGTACTGCATCTCTCTTCTGCCTGGAAAACTAAAAGATTTTTACTCATCACTTAAGACTCAATTTAGTGAAACCTTTTCAGGACAATCTTTTATGCACCATACTACCTATACGGAGCAATTTGTACAAACCTTTTCTGGAGGATTCATCAAATGAACTGCAAATACATCATTTAATGTCTTAGAAAATAAATACCATAACAAAAATGAGTATTTTTGAGTGTTTACTATGGGCCAGACACTGTTCTGTGCACTTTAAATACATCATTGACTCATCTAATGACAATTCCATAAGGAAGATTCTATTGTTATCTTTTACATGTATTTTAATACCATTATCTCTGTATCTTAACCCAATGTCCCAAATATTAGGTGTTTCATAAACTCTGGATGATGAATTGTTTAGACAAAGGGTGGCTCACATAAATGAACCACAATTCTTTTTTTTTTTCTTTGTCTTTTTGCCTTATCTAGGGCTGTACCCGCGGCATATGGAGGTTCCCAGGCTAGGGGTCTAACAGGAGCTGTAGCCGCCAGCCTTTGCCACAGCCACAGCAACGCGGGATCCGAGCTGCGTCTGCAACCTACACCACAGCTCATAGCAATACCGGATCCTTAACCCACTGAGCAAGGCCAGGGCTCGAACCCGCATCCTCATAGTTCTTAGATGGATTCGTTAACCACTGAGCCACGATGGGAACTCCGATTTTTTCAATTCTCATTTGTCTTTTAAAATATTATACACATTCATAATTTTTTAATTGAGGTGCAGTTGATTTATAACATATTAGCTTCAGGAGTACAGCGTAGTGATTCAATTTTTTTTTAATTTTTTATTTTATTTTATTTTTTTTTTGCTTTTTAGGGCCACAGTCACAAGGCTAGGGGTTGAATTGGAGTTACAGTTGCTGGCCACAGCCACAGCCACAGCCACGTCTGTGACCTACACTACAGCTCATGGCAATGCCAGATCCCTGACCCACTGAGCAAGGCCAGGGATCAAACACGCATCCTCATGGATTCTAGTCGGATTTGTTTCTGCTGCACCACGAAGGGAACTCCAACCACAATTCTTATATAACTAACCAGAGCAGTGGTTTTAAATGATTATGCTGATGACTGATAAGATTTTAATAACTAATTAAAACTAGAAGAAGAAAGAAGAAAATTATAAATCACCGTGCACTGTCTGCTTTAAGTAGGTTTGAGAAGCAGGGTAAGTAAGTAATAAAATAAACATTTACTGAGCACCTACCATATGACTGATGTGCTACATATATTCAACCATCTATGAAGTAGATATTACTATATTATTAAACCCATTTTAAAAAGAGGAAGTTGAGACTCCAAGTGGTTAAAATTTCCCCTGAGATACTTTAGCTAAGTAAGAGGGCCAGTATTTGAACCCATTTCTATATGATTCTTTTCACTATATTACTTTCCATTTGTTTAACCCATAATGATTTCTAAACTAAGGTATGTGGTCCATTTATACTCTGTGGACTGCCGGCACTATGAGAAGCCCTATGAAAACAAGTGACACTTGGCTTGTCCTAAAGTAAGTCAGCCAAGGTCACATGCAAGACAATTCAAATAACATTACCACAAATAACTTTATAATAGAAAATTCTGTATAACAAAATTAAATCAGTCAGAGGCCTCTTAGTCAATTCCAACTATATTTCAATAAAATAAGAGAAGGTGGGAGAAAATTACTTTAAGTTTTTGTAATGAGATTTGACCAGTAAATTAATAAATCATTGTTGAACTACAAGTCAAAGGTGACAGCAAATAGATATTTTTTGAATAATGGCATCAACCACAAGCATATGAAACAAAATTAGGATGTAGTTTTATCTACTCAGCCATGTATCCCTGAGTCATAATCAAATCAAATAAATCAAGCAATGTTGTAGGGTTCAATTATTTTACCATAATCAAGGCTTTATTTCCCTTGTCCTTTTTACTAAAATGTTTTCTGTGCTCATCTGCTCTATGGCCTGATTTCTACTTGCCTTTATTTTCCCATACAAGGCCTTGTTCTTTCACCCTCCTTCTATGTCTTTCCTTTCTAAAGAGACTGATACAGTCCCAAGTTACTTGGCTCTTCAGCCTATTCCAGATGGGGACAATTTAGACAAACGTGACTCTCCTGGGAAAAACACCACAAAACCTCTCTCTTCTTTGTTCCTGGTTTATATGAACTGAGCTCAAGAATCACTTTGTGTGAACAAGTTCATCGAGGAAGAATGGGTGACCTGTTTGCCTTAGGTGTCCCTCCCTGTGTGCACTGCCTCTATTCATTACCAGAAGAGGTAGGGCCAGTAAGGCCAGATTCTACGTGTGCCTCCAAAGAAGCAAATAGCCACCAGATCCTATTTTTGCCTTCTAGGTATACTAGGCATTCCTGCTACTAAAGGAAATTTACAAAGATAAGAGTAAATTATGCTGCCATAAAATGCCACATCTCACAATGCCTAATTGAGGCTATAAAGGAATTTGCAGAAAAATCATTCAGCTAATATCAGCAAGGCTGGGATTTGAAATAGGTGTATCTGAAGCCAGAGCTCCCACTGTTACCCACGTACTGCCCCAAGTAGTCTCAACATACCATTTTCTGTAACATCCATTAGATAAAGCATTTGGCATCAATCATATAACTTAACATCAACAGCAATAACAGTGCAATAGAATATACCAAAACTATGCCCTTCAAGAGTTTTGAATGAAGGTGGCTCACTATCACTTTCCTAAAATTGCTGGTGAATCAGGGAGGTAAATACCAGTCCATTCTGAAATGAGTTATCTTCTCAAGTTACTGTATTACTTTAATTATATTATATACATAACATATTCTGATATTATTTAATCATGTGCTATATGCAGTATGTAGAATCTCACATTTAACATGTGATGTGTTACATAAGCATAGAAAAGTAATGACAATATTGTCTTCTAGCTACCAACTCAAAATTAACAATGATTTTAGCCATTTCTATAAATAATGTTTTTAAGCACGCTTGTGTTTTCTATCAAATCCTAAATTCTGCATTATCAAGAAAAAGAGGCTTACCCTGGAGCACAAACACAGCCACTTATGCAAGGTGATGACGGAGCACAAGTGAAGTTCATAGCCAGGTTTGCACATGTAGTTTCGCAATTTACACCACCAGCTGGTAGTTCAGGGTCAGGAAATCTGCAGTCGAAATACTGTTTTCCCTCGGGGCAGACGTGAACTTCAGGGACAGGGCACAGGTTAAAAGATCCTTAACTTTGTATTTGATCCATAAAGACCAATACATTAACATGCATGTGTCATCAAAAGAGAATTCACCATAAAGTACAACGTATTTTACCAGTAATAGCTGATCTTACTCTGTGATTTTTAGTTTATGATCTTACAAACATTCCCTAGCCTTCAATCAACAAAATTTCCAAAAATCTATTTTCAGTTTGAAAACCTTAGCTGCCTTCTATAACTAACAATAACTAAGAAACTAGTATATAGTTTTCTGAGATCAATAAACGGGATACTTTGATTAATCCAAACATACCTTATCTTTTTTGAGGACTAACAATACAGTATATTTAAACTTTCACAAAGCTACATGTTTACAATGAACAGAGGATATTTTTCAACCTCTGAGTCATTATTTACATCAGTCCTCACTATAATATAAAAGTGCAGAAAGGGAGCATAATTAGAAGCAGACTAGGGGCTACATATTTCTCCAAAAAGCTTTGAGGCCCAGTGGGATTAAATAACGCCCCTTATCTGGGGCCCAAAGGAATCTTTCAGATTCCTCCATGATAAATTGGGCCACCTGGGCTTCCTTTTCTTCAATTCTGAGCAACACTGACCCAAATGCGGCAAGGCAGGGGAGCCCAGAAGCTACCAAATATGTGTGTGGTCCATGAACATATGCTATAAAGTCAGCCTGAATCCTCATAAATTAAATTCAGGGCATAAAGCTCATTTACAAAATATATACATAACTGTACAAATAAATAACAAAGTAATAGCTCACAATTAGTTTTATCAGCCTAACTTTTCCTGTCCATTAAAATCAACGAAAGGTAGTTTTGTTTTTTAATTGCCTAGAATTTCTCCACGGTGACTAAAAACTTTAGGCTTTTTGTGTGGTGAAAATAAATAATATAAAGGGCCCCCTAATATATAGGATCTTCAGGAATGATATGCAATTGTTAGATGATATGCTCAAGAGAGTTGAAAGCTGATGTCATTTTACACACCATTTGTAATTGATGTCTGTTATGCCTAAAGCTTTGCTATTCATAACGTAGTCCAGGAACCAGTGGCACTAGTCTCTCTTCAATCATTAATAGAAATGTCCCAGGCATCACTGCTGACCTACCAAAGGAGAATTAGCATTTTAACAAGATCCCCAGGTGATTGTGTGCACATTAGAACTGAGAAATGCTGGTCTGGAGTAGGGTTTCCCAAATGCTGTGCCACAGGTGAGTTCGAAGAAGTGCCTGGATATACGTCCCTAAAACTTGAAGCACCTGGAGTGGCGCTGGGGCATACAGCACCAAAACAGCAGCCCTGAGTTGATCAGCTTTGCCCCTAAGCAGTGTTCACCAAACACTGTCCTACAAACACTATATTTGCTAACATTAAAGAACATTAAAGAAGTTAGGAAGCACCTGAGAACCACGCTGAGAAAATTTCCCAAGGCTATTCCTCCATGCACACTGGTGAGGAGGGCTTTGATGGATTAAAAATTTCTGCCCTAAGAGCAGAGGCAGTACTAGAGCCACATTCATTCTCTTTAAGGAAAACACCTATCTAGATCTTACCAGTAGAGGGCGTTGCTAATTCATCACATTTCACAGTCCCATTTGAACACTGGCTAGTAGAAGTAAACAAAAAGTTAATTTGTGAACCCAGACCTCAGTTTTTTTCTATATTTCAAAAGCAATTATAACATGTAATAATAGACTGATATACATACAAAGATGATTTTTTCCAGAGAATTTTTTACAAATAAGTTATTGGTTTAGATCCAATTTGAAGAGAGCTATTTCAGTTTAACACACTTTTATCATACACTCCTATATGTGTGTGGCACTACAGTAGGCATGAAAAATTCAATGACCAAAATTCATAGACTTTACTCAAGTGCCTATCATATTCTAGTAGGAGATAAAGACATACCAATAAATAATTTACCCGCTCTGATATGCATGCAACATGGAAACGTTTAAGAAATAATGAGTTTGGGAGTGCTTTTCCCTCTTTAAGATCTAGAATTAAAACACCAAAAATGTTTAAAAATCTGTTGGCCAATTGTCAACAGGACAAAGAAGATAAAGTCTGGAAATTTTTGAAGAAGGGATGGAGGTTACAATACATATAAAGCAGGAAGGCTCTCACTCACCAGAGATGCAGTACAAAGCCACATAGGACTAGAACAGCTTTCTCTGAAATTGAGGGTCATATGGGAGTGACAGAAATTGCAGATGGCAAAGAGTCAAAGGCCAGATCCCGGTAAGACACTAAGGCTTTATCCCTGAAGTGAGTCACTAAAGACATTAAACAGAGAAGTGATATGGTTGGTTTGAATTCTATAAAAGTTGCTCTGGCAGTAGCACGAAAGATAGAATGGAGTCACACTTTGCAACCTGAGTTCCAAAGTCAGAGCATAAGACAAAAACCAAAAGGGGGGGGGAGGGCAATAAGAATCTTGAAAATCCCTCAGAAAGATATCATAAGGAAAAACACACCAGTTCTCAACACAAACAGTTTTTCCTCCAGCTCTGGACTAGATCATGTTTGTTAAATTTGAGCCCAGCTGAAGAAGCTAACTAATTGAAGAGCCATGTCACATGAAAAATATGCTTCTGTCTCATTCTAACACTAGGCTGACCCTCAGAAATGGGATTCGCCGCTCACACTGTGAATGGCAGGGAGGAACTAAGACAGTGAGATCTGAGGTCACAGACTGAGGTCTTTCAGATCATCTTCTGGAACACAGGCTTTTTGAGAGGAATGGCAAATGAAATCATGATACTAACGGAATTTTTTTTCTCTCAATGAGGTGGGAAGATTCATTCGTTTTTGCCAGGTTTACTTACATAAATTAAATTATGTTAACTTCAAGAGAGAAATGACATCTTGATAGAATGGAAGGAGACAAAACTAAAGATAAGAAGACCAGGTAGAAAGGTCCAGAGAAGAGACGGTGAGAGATATTTCTAAGGCAGTGGCTATGGAAAGCAGGGAATGGATTTCAATTATAAGTAGAAAATAAAATCCATAGTCATTGGGATTTATTGGATAGGGGTGTTGAACAGGAGGAAGGAGTCAAAGATGACTCCAAGATTTCTGATTTGGGAAACTGTGGCTAGGAGTACAGTCTACTAGAGATAGATCCAAGATTGCCTTTGTGTCTTGATGGTGGGGTGGAAGGAAGGAGGATGAAAATTAAAATGAATATAAATTGTGCATAAACAATATTATGCTATGAATATGAAATAAGGCACAGAGCAAACAGGCAGTAGAGCAAGCGCTGGAGAGCCAGGCTGTCTGAGAGTGAATCCAGCTTTATTACCAGGTTGCTAAACTGCCTGTGCCTCATTTTCCTCACCTTTAAACTGGGGCTGTAGCAAGAGTACCTACATCTTAACATTACAGTGATTAGTGTTTTAATAATAGATATAAAACACTCAGAACAGTGTCAGGACTGCAGAAGGTTCGTGGTAATGGTTAGATATTATTACTGTTATGATTATAGTTATTATCACCTTACATATGTTACTACCTGTGGGCATCTATGGTGCAACTAAAAGAGGGAGGTTAAGTGTTGAATTTAGATCGATGAGGGCTGTTGCACAGATGTGTGTGAATTTTTAACAGGTTACAGCTCAAATGAGTGTTAACCTATGAATAAGTGTTTTCTCACCAGGATCATTGTCTGTAGGGAGGCAGTACTATGACTCCAGAGTGTGACATAGTTAATTCCACTTTGGAATTGCTTTTTCTGAGTCAGTGAATGAACAATAAAACTGAAACCCCTCCAGTATTTGAATACTCATCTCAGTTCCAACTTTAATCTGAGAACCAAAACTGATCAAATCCTTCCGCTTCACTGCTTAACACTTCAATTCATAGCCTCTTTTTCTGTTGTTATGAATGCAAGACTTAGGCATTCCATGTTGAAATACACTACTTTTGTGTGTGTGTGTATAAAATAGCATATATATATTATATATGTATATGCTATATGTATATATCGTTTAAAAGTTTACATTTAGATTATATTTTTTAATTACAGAAATCATATTTCAATTTATGGTTATAACTTATAAGAAGTTATATGAGTACATGTTACTGATCAAGAGCAATCATCACCAGTGAAATCTACCATAAGCCTGAGGGTGTTGGAATGAGCTCTCCAGGTTGGTAAACGCTGCCTCTGTAATGACACCGGCAGTGAAATCTGTAAGAAAAAAAGATTAACAAAATAGGATGTAATTTTAAAAAATGCTGAAATTCCAGCAGACAGTGTTATCTGTACTGGTAATTTTAAAGCAAACTCTAACAATGACACTATTCTTTGATACTCCATGTAATTCTGTTACACAAATGGCAAAAGCCATTTTAATGTGAAGTCTCGTGCAGCTTCAGATTTTGTTTTCTAAAATTCAAACTTTGTATTGTTTTAGTGACAATACAAACTATGCTGTTTTTGTCACAAAAAAAGTCCCTGAAGGCACGTCAGAGAAACACAACCAGTATATCATTTAGTCCGAGGTAGGTGACAAAAGTCTTTATCTCATGTGAGACTTGAGAAATATCTGAGTACTGAGAGGTACTACAATCCTGCTACTAAAATCTGCCACATGACAGTGAAACATAAAATGCTATTATTTTTGATACGGCAAATGCAAGAAGGAATAAACTTAAGGACTAACCGTGAGACTCCTTAGTTCTTTATGCAGCGATTTGTGAACATGTAAAGGATAAACAATAAGTAACAGTAAAGACATTAAGAAATAGTAAAGAAACAACTTACAAGCAGATCTTTGAATATATGCACACTCATTTTATGGAAAAGTGTTCGATAGTGGAGAAAATTTATATTCCCAGTAATTGGCACTGAATCAATAAGATTTTTTTTAAAAAAGGAAAGAAACGAAACAAGCTTGGAAGCCCATTTATCCTATAAGAGAGAAAGAGATAAAAACTGGTTGCTGTCAACCCATTTCTATTACGTACATGGGCACACAAAAGCTAAGTGTGTCTTCATAGTATTTGCCTTCTGGACAGTTGCAGCCTTCAGCACAGTCATCATTACACTGTTCCAGAGAAGAGAGAGAGATGCAGGAGCGGCGACAGAAGGAGGAGCAGTGATGGTACAGCATGCCTTTCTGGCATACCACCCCTGAGGATGAGGAAGCATCAATGAGAAAGATCTCCACAGGGCATAGAGGCATTTTATGCTGGGTTTTATGTCTATAACAGACATAAATCATGAAAAAAGATATCTTGCAATAAACCTAGAATATTATGGAATCCTAACACAAATAAATAATAGAATAATTCCTTGCCTCTAAAGGGGTATAACAGAAATATAAAATTTCTACGTCAAATATTTTGTGTGACATTCCAAAACATTCTTAACTAGCCTGTGCCATAATTTAATACAAAACATTTAAAGTATTTCATATGTCTAAATAAACTTCCTGTCCTTACATTTTAAATCTATTTACTGCTGTACTGACATCATCATATTTATATCATTATTTAATCCTAGGTAAACTCTTAGTCTTCTCCAAATAAGACAAAACTTGACTTTATTGATCCATACTCATAGGGTCCTATTTTTCACCTTTTTAATCATCTTTATACTTTTTCTAAACCCTTCCAATTTCTCTTTAGAACAAACAGAACTGATTCAGTAGGTAAACTGAAATAATCTAAAAATATATTCGTACAAATGCCTCAAAAATGCTGGATAAACATAACTGAAATGGTGTTAAACATGTAATTGATCTTATTAGAAATAAAAGGGGGTGGAGGGAAATAAAATCCAGAACTTTAAGGAGTAAGGTAGAATGAACCCCAGTAAACTTAGATCTTATATTCAACTCTTATGGGAAAATGAAAGTTGGTCCTTCACAAGGCAAAAACTGGGAGACCCTTAACTTGGACCTCCAAAAATATCTCCATCCTCAGTTGAAAAGATGGACAACAGCAGGGGTCAGCAAACTTTTTCTGTAAAGAGCTAAATGGTGAATAGTTTCAACTTTGTAAGCTATACAGTCTCTGTCACAACCACTCAACACTGCCCTTGCAGTTCAAAAGTAGTTATAGACAATATGCAAATATATGGGCAGTCAACTTTATTCGCAAAAACACAGGAAGCCTAAGCATGTAATTTGCCAAATCTTGGACTAGAAGAAATCTGCTCATAGTACAGGGAGATGCCAAGAGAGTTTCTCTAACTCTGTGGGGTCTCTGATGAAATAAAGTATCCTCTGAGGAAACAAATTCCAGATTTACATCCTGCACAGGTTTGGTGTATGAATTGACATTACTTTTGCCTTAGAAAGCCCAAGATGAGAAATTAACATTAAATCTGACCAGTAATTACTTCACTCCCTGGAGTAAGGAAAGAGTTTTGTGAAACTTCTGGGGAATGAAGAGGTGAAGGGAATGATGCTCCTGAAACCAGGTTGCAAAAGATTCTAATTGGTGGGGTGGGCAGCTTTCATAAGGATTAGCACATATAAGAAATTAGAGAACAATAAGGAAAGGAAACAATCTGCCACTCATGAGAACAACAGACATCATAATCAGGAGGATTCAAGCCCTAAGAAATTGAGATAATAATTGTCTGTTGTATAATTTACCTATTTAACTACAAATCACCCCGTGTCAAAATAGAACATGCTTTCTCATACTTTTCAATACTTAGATATGACATTTCTATGACAAGGATTTTCTCAGGTTTTACAAACTATTTCTGCTGCACATTTCAAACTATAAGGGTAATACTCTAACTTTTCTTATCGTAAAGAAAGTCAAAATCTATTTATCCTATCCAACAGAGGTAAAATTTTAAGAAAGTATTTCATCTTTTCTTCACGTTTGCACATAATAATACTACTTCAAATAACCTGAGCAATATTGACTTTTCATTACAAAATAATAGCATTAATTACAAATGCAAGCATCTCTGGAGTGTTATTTGATCATCTTTAACAGTGCCAGTGCCATCATACTCACCACAGAATGAAATCTGAGCTCTGAAATTGATGGGAACACCACGTTGGCCACACAGGTAGGCATAGTGGGCAAGAGCATTGCATAGGCAGGAGCTTCCACACTTGCATGCATCATGGCGGCATAGCTGGTAGTACAGCCCAGGGCTAATGTAGATGTGGCAAGGAGCAAAGAGCTCTTTGTGGATAACGTCACAGTGTGCTGCATAACCAACTAACAGACAAAGAACCCCATTAGCATTTCACTTACTAGTCTAGCTCTCATCCCTAAGAACCAAATTCCAGCGGTATCCAAGTATCTTACTTTCCTAGAAATACACTGTATTGCATATTACTTTCAATAAAAGCCAATATTTCCATTCTACACTTGGGGGGGTTGCTTTTACTGATGGTAATATTGGTGACCTCACTTAATCCATATTTAGTATTCTCTAAGAAAAATATTGTGTTATATCTGAATAATTTGAGTGATGGAAGGGTTAACTGATAGAATTGGCTTTACTTATCCCTACGCCTGAAGACCATTTTAGGAAATCATTCCAAATCTGCTAAAAAGAATTGATGAGGATTAGGAGATTTATCTCCAGACATCCACACAAGAAAAGTCATGTCAGATTGTGAATGTTGTGGCAACTCCCTGGAGTACATAATTACCCAGAAAGGAATCATCTCACCCCTGTGGAATCTCAGGTGAATGGTAATGAGGCAGACACCACATAGTCACTGAATACAGTCTCTACACAGGCACAGTGCGGTGTCTGGCAAACATAAGGAGTGCAATAATGTTTGATAAATGAATCTATGAATGCATGAATAAATGCGTAATGAATAGAAACTAGGAATGGAACATATGCCAAAGGCTATGAAATATAACTACCAAGCCATTTAGGGAGATCTGTATAATCACTTCTTGAAATTTGTTGAATTTTCCATTGAGAATGACTGATCAAGGATAATTCTTTATGGGAGTAACTACATTTGCCAAAAGAATCTAGATTTCACCTTTTGAAAAATCCTAGTTCCGTGATTTCTTCGTGCAATAGACCTCAGTTGCATTGATTTCCTTACAGGTAAAATTAATCTTTGGGTTGTCATTGTCTTTAAAAGACAAGATGAGCTACTAGAGATCAGAATTTTTCACTATTCAGGTAGGAATTATACTAAACTTAATTTGTTGATTATTTTAAATACATGCATTATTGGAAACATGTGATAATTACCTCAGTATTATATTTTTGCATTGTTAGGTACATGTATACAAAAACAAATGACTTAGACTATAACAGTGTATTGTTAGCAAACATATTCCTAATTTCCAGGATCTCCAAGCAAGAGCTTTTATTGTGTACGCTAAGGACTTATGATCGAAAACACATTCTTAATGACATTAAGTCAAAGAATGACTTAGAAAATCCTTGTTTAAAAATATCTTTCAAAATCTACATTAGAGTTGATATATCTATTTACTTTCCTTTCTTTGGGGATCTTTTTTGAATTCACCTATCTGAATTTTTTAAAAAATAATTTGTGGCAAAGGTGAAGAATAATATCTAAAATATATGTCATAGAAGACATGAGACATGGGGTCAAAGTGATCAAAATATATGTAACAAAATGGCATATAATCAAGGAGATCATTAAAAAATGACCAAAGGGAAACAGAATTTATCTTTTTTATTTTTTTGTGGTCATTTTAGGGCCACACCCTCAGCATATGGGGGTTCCCAGGCTAATGGTCAAATTGCAGCTGTAGCCGGCCTGTGCCACAGCCAGAGCAACATGGGATCCAAGCTGCATTTGCAGCGTACACCACAGCTCATGGCAATGCCGGATCCTTAACCCACTGAGCAAGACCAGGGATCAAACCCGTGTCCTCAAGGATACCAGTTGGGTTCATTAACCACTGAGCCACGACAGGAACTCCCAGAATTTATCAATTGGACTCTTTCCAACATTTACATGTTATTAAAAACATAAAAAATAAGCTTATTGGAATATCAAGGAGGGAAATGAGCAAGTCAGAAACAAACCTGAGCAAGAAGAATGGAAAGAGAAGGACTAGAGCTATTAGTAAAATGCTGAGGACAGAATGGGGCAGCGGAGTATTGTTAAATGGGAGTGAAGTTAAAAGCACTGAATCATAGAAACCAACAGACTCTAGTCTAGTACTCTTACTATAGAGAAGAAAAACGACAAAGAGGTTAAGAATCTTCTTAAGCTTTAGAGTTGACTTAGATAAAAAGCCAGCACTAGGTGTTCCTACTGTGGCTCAGTGAGTTAAGGACCTGATGTTGTCTCTGGGAAGTTGGGGGTTTGATCCCTGACCTCACTCAGTGGATCCAGTGTTGCTGCAAACTGCAGCTTAGGTTACAGATGCAGCTCAGATCTGGTGTTGCTGTGACTGTGGCATAGGCCTCAGCTGCAGCTCCAATTCGACCCCCAACCCAGGAACTTTCATATGCTGCAAGTCTGGCTGTGTTAAAAAAAAAAAAAAGACAGCCCTAAAAGCAAGATTATCTTGTGTTTTTTCCAGGGAAAGTAAACCAAAACTATAAGCTAGTTATAATGACATATAACAATCAACAAAATCTCTCCAAGCAACCATTACATAATCCAAAAACTCTAGGAACTTCTCACAGGTACTCAATCAACGTTAATAACGAATTTTAGAAACTACACAAAACAGTAAACTAGCCAACATAATTAAAGAAACTAAATTATAAAAAATCTATTTAAGCATGCACATTAATTTTTTCACAAAGTGATTTTATAAAAAATATAGTATGTCTTCTTTTATTGAGCAGTAAAATATTCTTTCATATAGTTTGCTGCGGCTTTAGTTAAAAAAAAATACAGCTGAAAATTCTTGGATTGTGAGCTGCACTGGCATTACAAATTGGAACTCTAGAGCATGACCATCTCAAATTGTTACACATGATGCCACAAAGCTTCTACAGATCGCTGGCTTACTGCTTACAAAACTGTAACATGTTCTGTGAGCAGGAACTTGTCATGTAATAGAAATAAACAGGACAATTCACACATGCCAGCACACTATGGAACCAAAGATGAACATCCAAGCCTTTAACAGTATTACTGGAATACCTTCAGAGGTTTTTCTTTAGCATTTAAGGAATCTGAAATATCTAAAATGCTAGCTCACATTTCAGAAAAATGGAGGGGTTTCTGAGCAATCTAAAATAAGCAAATTTACCAAGAGACTGGAGAAAATGTTTACATGAACATAAGTGAATTGAAGAGAAGTAAAAATAAACTAAGAAATTACTTTTGTCTCCTAAAAATCAATAATAAAATAATAATCCTATTTCAAAATGTTAAAAAATAAAATAAGCAAATTTATGAATGCAGACCTATAAACAAATGTCATTTTCTGGAGTTCTTTTTCAAAATAACCTAGATTACATAGGGGCATCTGTATTAAAAAAATACATAAGGAATTACATTAATTTTATCATAATGAAGGAAATTAGAATTTAAAATCACTATCTCACTTTACAAGATTATAATAATACACAGAACTTTTCCCTAAGTCTCCATGCAGAAAGACTTACTGTTTTGTTGATTAATGTTGCAGGGGTCTACCATAGGAACATGAACAGGTGCAAAACAAGTGGAGGAAACTCTCCATGCATTTGCATGAAGTTGTGGGGTACCTTCTATCATGCCTGATGGAGAACTAGAAAGCAAAAATAACACTATCTTAGTCTCTCCCATTTGAAGAGACTCTCCCAGTCTCTTCAAATGCTGAAAAAAGAGAATACTGTTTTTTTAATTTACAAAGGAATCTTAGAACTTGAAATATTTTACAATATTTTAAAATATACACTGTATTAGCTTCCCATTATTAAGACTTTACAGTGTGTCAAACTATATACACACATGGCTTTATTTAATAATCATTTCAGCTTTGTGAAGAAAGCACCACTATCCCCATTTTGGAGCGAAGGAAAAACAGAAGTTCAGAGAAATATTAACATTAACTCAGCTGCTAAGTGTCAGAGCCAATATTCAAATGCAGTTTGTACCCATTTAACAAAATATCACTCACAACCAAAATATTAACGTGTGTGTGTAGTTTAGGGAGGTAAATTAGGGAGCTCACATGATTTTTTGCAGGGTAAAGGCAAATGTCCTCAAGAATAAATAGTCTGGAGTTCCCTTCATGGCTCCGTGGTTAATGAATCCGACTAGGAACCATGAGGTTGCGGGTTCGATCCCTGGCCTTGCTCAGTGGGTTAAGGATCCAGCGTTGCCGTGAGCTGTGGTGTAGGTTGCAGACACGGCTCAGATCCTGTGTTGCTGTGGCTGTGGTGAAGGCCGGTAGCTACAGCTCCTGTTAGACCCCTAGCCTGGGAACCTCCATATGCCGCGGGTGCGGCTCTACATAAAGGCAAAAAGACAAAGTAAATAAATAAATAAATAGTCTATATTTCTGGTTCAATATTTGAATTTTCATTAAGAAGCTTGAATTACTCAGGTTTCATTGTGAAGCTGGGGAAACAAACCAAATGAAAATTGAGGAGAAATGGTATAAAAAACACTCAATCTAAGTTTTCTCACCCTTCAGTTCCCTCAGCAAATCAAAATGGAAGAGCAGTATCTACCCTTCAGGCTTATAAAACACAATAATGTTTAAGGGCCAGACACTAAAATGCCCCCTCCTGTACTCATCAATTATTTACTAACTCATCAGTCAATATTGAGTAAGTGACAATCCCTATTGGAGCTGGGTCAAACATTGTCAGAACTACTTAGAGAACCAAGTTGGACTAGGTTTTCTGTAGAAAGCTTTGACCAAGCAAAACTTCATAATGCAATCCCTAAGTACATTAATTGCTACAACATGGCCAAACAGTAGAGTAGCATTTATCTCGGCTCTTTTAGTCTTCTACTAAACATAACTACTTTGCTTACCATTTACTTCAGTCACCATTATGAAGCTGTAAGGAGCTTCTCATCACAGTGACTGAGGCAGGAGAAAAAAAGGGAGCCCCACAAATTGCTCCACAATGCCCATCCCTTGAATCCACCTTTTCCCCTTTCTTTCCTTTTCCTATTTCTCAAGATGAAACCATTCTAGGACTGTAAAGAATTACAACAAACACCTCATCAAAAATATCATTTTGTTATAATGAGAACATGAAGACTCAAAGAAATTGCATAACTCTCACTAACTCTTCTCATCCTTTCCCTTTCCTTCCCTCTTCACCCCTACAAAGCACAATAACATATGTCAAGGTGATGGATGTACTCGGGGTTCCCAGGAGGGACTGACTCAGAGCTTGGCTCTCTTATTTCATTTAGTTCACTCAAAACAATAAACAAAAACCACAGGAACTAAAATGTAGAACCACTTATTTATTGCATTTCATTGTATAAAATAGCCTTTCAGCTCACCACAGTTAACTTAGTAAAAGGCATACAAAATAAATTTTCAACTAATACCTTCCATTCCACTATGTTTGCAAATTCACATTAACTTTTGTGATGCAAAGAATTTAACTGCTTATGGTAGAAAGCCAAACAATGTTTGAAAGTTATCTCTGACTTTAAAACATTATCCTGCACTGTTATCAGGCCTAAATGTTTATTGAAAGAGAATGGTGCCTTAGAAAGAGGAAGACATATCTGTCATCTGTTAAACATTGACTACTAACCCATTGTGACAAACAAGGAAGAGAAAGAAGGCTTAATGCCTTCTCTGAGCATCTTAACCCAGTCTCTTAACGTGACTTATCACAAATATGATAAAGAATATCAATATGCTAAACTTGCAATAAGTAAAACAAAAAACCCTAAATGACCAAAAAACAAATTAATCACACGAGACAAGATTAAAGAAATTATCTTTTGAAATTAAAAATTTTAAATGCCCTTTCTTCTTATCCATTCAAATTTTCTTCTTGGTGCTGCATTGAAAGTCCTACCTCTGTTCAGTTCAACTGTCCACTGCATATGAGGCTTTATACTAATTCTTAAGAATATAAAGATTAAGGACACGGTATTCATTCTAAAAGCCCTTGCAGTTTTAAGTAGAAACCATTCAGATAAATGACAGATTTTCACAGGTAACAGTTAAAATTAACTTTGGTGGCATAATAACTCACTTTTCTAAGCAAATAATGGCTAAGTTGGTTCAGAAAATAGTACGAGTTCATAAGGAAGATTAAGAAGGGGAAAGAACCCCAAACAGGAAGAATATGCAAAAGTATGATTTGTTTTTTTTTAATGGTATTTTGAGAATGGCTTCTCCATGCCTACTCAGCCCACACTCACCTACTCAAAATTCTGCTGTCCTTCTATCCATGACCACACAGCTCAACACTTAGTTTTTTGAAGTTAACTCAATATTTATATATATATTGCTGATTAATAAATTGCCTAAAACCAATTCTTTCTTAAAGATAGTTGTGCCCTCCCAATCTGCAATACAAGCTGCTTGAGGATGGAAACCACATCTAACTGCCTTAATTGCCCCACAGTGCTTAGCAACTAACAGGTGCACAAAATACTTACACTAAATTATACACTGTGTATTTTACATTTAGGTGAAAGTGCTTTGTCAATACAAGGGGTATAAAGGGATTTTGCTGATTTTTCTCCCAAGGAAACACCAACTATAAGAAAATTCAATTAACTTACAGATGCTACTACAATGTTGCTTTAGAGATATTATTCATACCAAATGATAGCAATATTATTAAAGTATAATTTACTATCATTTATACCAAGTGATATTAAGATTTTTTAATGCAGTGAATTTTCTTAAAATAAAATATTCTTAAGCTTGATAGATGCCAGAGAAAGAATACTGGAAAGTTACTCTGTAGGTAGCCCTCAGTCTCACTACCTAAAATCTAAGTACATCTCCACTGTAGTTGAGCTAAGTGACTTCAAGCTATTCATTTGTTACTTTGGGGCCTCGGTTAGCTTACTTATCTACAATCAGAGGGATTGCTATACTAACCAGGGTATTGCTACAAAATTTAAATATGACGATCCATGTAAAGCTCTTGGAACAATGATAACTAAGCTACTATGAGTTAAACAAACATTTTTAATGTTAGAATTTATACCCTCGAAATTACTAGTCATTAAATCATGTTACTATACAGAGATCATACTTACAGAAAATCATCCCTTATGTTCCCATTAAAAGTGCCACACAGACCTAATGTTCTTCTTTTCCACGCACTAGTGAGTTGAATATAAATTCTTTCCCCATCTATAGCAAATAGAATCTTTAAACCAAATGTGGTTTTTAGAAGAATAAATAATGATGACAGAGTTTGAATTTCAACAATTCCTGCAGGAAAAGAATATACGTATATCAGCTTTGCGATTCACAGGCAGTGTAACAAATGCTAGTGAATAACACTGGGATTTTTCTTCTCAGAGACTTCCTCCCAGTTCCTGCCTTTGTGCTCCAGGGCCAATTTTTGCCACCTTGTGCCTGCTTCCTTTTCGTCCATTTCCCTTCTGTCCTCCTTTCTGGGTTTTTAGCAGACATTTTTAATAGATTATCAGATTCACATGTAACTTCAGTTGGCAAGCATCTCGTGGGGGTGGACAACTTAGACATTTGAAATTAGATCTCTTTTCCTTAATATATGTGTGTGTGTGTGTGTGTACTTTCCCCCAAATTGGTCATGATTCAACAAGGAAGCAGCACTTTTTCAAAATTTTCCCATTCCCTTGAGATTGTCAGCAGAAACGGGAGCACAGCACTAAATAAGTACCATTTTAGAAGACATAGAAGAGAAATTTGTATTCAAGACTGAATTTGAGGAGTTCCCTTCGTGGCTCAGTGGTTAACGAATCCGACTAGGAACCATGAGGTTGCGGGTTCGATCCCTGGCCTTGCTCAGTGGGTTAAGGATCCAGCGTTGCCGTGAGCTGTGGTGTAGGTTGCAGACGCGGCTCGGATCCCGCGTTGCTGTGGCTGTGGCGAAGGCCAGCAGCTACAGTTCCTGTTAGACCCCTAGCCTGGGAACCTCCATATGCCACAGGTGCGGCCCTAGATAAGTCAAAAAGACAAAAAAAAAAAAAAAAAGACTGAACTTGACCTCCACCAGAAGAGTTGCTCCTATATCCCCATCACAATTTCTGCCAATCAATCTTGTTACCAAACCCGGAAATCTGAGAATCATTCTTTGATCACTTCATTCCCTTGCTGCCCTTCCCCAACAAACCTCAATTCAATCCAACACCAAGGTGAAAACATTTTTTTTCTAAATAAAATTTCAATCTATTTTCTTCTTTCCATCCCTACTGTCACTGCCTTGGATCAGTTCCTCCTCATTCCTTGTATGCTCTCCTCTAATAACATCCTAACTATTCTCCATATCTCCTAACATTTCTCAAAGCCGTTTCTATACTGTTATTATAGTAGTCTATCAAGAAAAAAAAAAAAAGACTAAGTCAGTCTTCTCATTAAAATGCATTGCTTAGTTGGTTGACATATGAGGTTGTCATCGTTGTCCATAAACATGGTCAAGTAATAATAATTACATATTCAATTTCATATCAAGTTCAATCAAGATCCTTGACATGACACTGAGTATAACCATGTAATTTATAATACAAATCAAGACATTTATGAAAGTGAAAGAGACTGTTATTAGTAAACACCCTGGAACACAGGCATGAACAGGGCTCCCCTGGAAAACCAAGTGCTATGCCCTGCATATGCAGCCTTCACCATGAGATTAAGAGATACAGACTACTATGTATAAAACAGATAAGCAACAAGTCTATATTGTACAGCACAGGGAAATAAAGCCATTTTTGTAATATCTTTAAATGTAGTATAATCTGTAAAATTATTGAATCACTATGTTGTACACCTGAAACATATAATATCGTAAGTCAACTATACTTAAATTAAAAAAAAATAAAAAGGTCTTCCCCATTCTCATCCCCATCTCTTTCCCTATTTTCATCTCTGGATATTCTGCACTTACCCCCTTCATGCTGTAGCAATGCCAAACTGGTTAGAGCTCCCCCTACACATACTACAACATACTACACAGTTCTTCTCATTGTTATGCCTGGAACATTTTCCCCATCTCCTTCATCCTGGCGATTCCTCAACCGAAAATGTTCAATGAGATATCCCTCCCTTCAGAAAATGTTCCTGACAATTTTTGAACACCCCAACTAGTGTGGGGTGAGCTGCATTTAATCATTTAGACCCCCAAAGTCCCAATGCATATATTTTTTAAAGTTTTATTGATGTCTAGTTAATTTACAATGTTGTGATAATTTCTGCTGTACAGCAAACTTTTATACACACACACACACACACACACACACACACACATCTATTCTTTCTCGGAGGCTTTTCCCATATAGATTATCACAGAATATTCGGTAGAGCTCGCTGTGATACCTCAGTTCCCCATTGGCCAATTTGGCTGTTTACTTGTATCTCTCCTCTTCCAAACTCTAGGCCACTTGAGATAAACACAGGTCTCATAAACATGGTTGTCTCCACTAAATCTGTCTGAGGGCCCAGAAACACACAGGCACTCAGTGAATGTCAGATTAGTCAGCCAACGGAAGAAGGCTCAATTTAGGTTGCATTGTTGTTGCTGTTATTGATGAAAGAGAAATACACCACTAGCATTGCTTCTTACCATTCAGACTGAAGCCTTGGTTAGGACTGGTGAGGATTTGTCCTCCCCTAGTAAGGGTCACTTGTTTGTTAAAATCATCTTCCAGAATTAGTGTTATAGACTGAAGGCAGACCAAGCCGAGATTCTGCATAAAAATCAAATTATCAATTACAGGAAAGAGAGGGAGAGACATAGAAAGAGGGAGAGACATAGAAAGGGTGAGGGACTATGAGAGAAGGAAATGGGAGAAAGTGAGGGAGAAAAAGGAGAGAAAAGAAGAGAGTACAGATAGATATGTATTTCTGGTATATGTAAGACTGGAGAATAGGCACTATAATAAAGTAGTTACTACATTTTATTGTGAATCGTATGTAGATCTATTACTAATAAAACATATCTTTACATAGTATATTAAACAACTATTTATATAAATATACTTTATACAGATTATTAAACATAAATGTTTTTAATAAAGTGTTAATAATTATGTTTTCCATAGCACATAATTAAAGTAACTTTCTAATTTTGTTTGTGGTTACCTTAGATATAAAAAATTCAGTATAGAAAAAAAACAAATAATTACATTTCTGTACAGAAAGTTAATTCAGACTCTGACACATTGCAAATGAAAAAATCAAAGTAAAAAAAAAAGCTAATGAAATCATTTGGAATTTTGTTGGAAACAACCATTTTTTGTCGGAATAAAAGTAGAATAAAAGCTTTTGCTAAGTCTTGACTACCTGATTTAGAGAGATGAATGACAGATGTGTTTCTTTGTTGACAAATTATTGATGTGTTTATTTTAAGAAAAGGTCTAAAATAAATATTCCAGAATGATGTGAAACTTGTTAAATTCTGTCAAAAACCTTTAAGTTAGCAGTTTTGAAGTAATAAAAAACTTACTGTCTATTGTGCAGGCATGCATGAAATGTCCCAAAAAAACTGTATATACAAATACCATTATTAAGAAAGAAAATTTAATGAGTATGCAGTTTTTAATATGACATATTTGTTGTCTTCCTTTTTTTTGCTTTTTTTTAGGGCCGCACCCATGGCATATGGAAGTTCCCAGGCCAGGGGTCGAATGAGAGCTATAGCTGCCAGCCTGCGCCACAGTCACAGCAACACTGGATCCGAGCCACATCTATAACCTACACCATAGCTCACAGCAATACCAGATCCTTAACCCACTAGGCGAGGCCAGGGATTGAACCCCCATCCTCATGAATTTTAGTGGGGTTCATTACCACCGATCCATGACAGGAACTTCCTGTTGTCATATTTTAATTAATATCTGTGAAATCAGTGTGCATGATATAATTAATAGTACAAAATAAATTAATCAACATGTTTTCTTTCTTTGTGGTATACAGAATAACGATGCACCTTAAGAATCACTGGTGTCTTATTTCTGAAGAAGATAACTGGTATATAGAATAACGATGCATCTTAACAATCACTGGTGTCATTTTTGAAGACGATAACCACTTATATCACCATTCTCTTTTTTTTTTTTTTTGGTCTTTTTAGGGCCTCACCCGCAGCATATGGGAGGTTCCCAGGCTAGGGGTCAAATTGGAGCTGTAGCCGCCAGCCTACACCAAAGCCACAGCAATGTGGGATGCGAGCCACATCTGTGACCTACACAACAGCTCACAGCAATGCTGGATTGAGAGAGGCCAGGAATCAAACCCGCATCCTCATGGATGCCAGTTGGGTTCATTAACCACTGAGCCACAATGGGAACTCCCTGTTGTCACATTTTAATTAATATCTCTGAAATCAGGATGCATGATATAATTAAGAATACAGCATAAATTAATCAGTATGTTTTCTTCCTTTGTGGTATATAGAATAATGATGCATCTCAACAATCACTGGCATCTTATTTTTGAAGAAAATAACTATACCATTTATATCACCATTCTTAACCTAGATAAGTTAGTCAAAAAAAAGAATATTCTTTTGATTACGTTGAAATGTTCTTACCTGCTCACAGTGAGATTTCTGTAAAGTAATTGTGAATTTATCTTTTCCAGTTCCTTTTACAAGGATGTACTGGCACATTCCAATGAATGAATAATGCCGGCCATCAAAAGTAGTAAAATGAGAATCACCCACAACAGAGCATTGAACTACCCCAAAAAAAGAAGAAAAAAAAGGAGAACAGGAAGAAATTATGTTTTTTCTTTAAAAGGTAGGAGGTCAACTTAGGGTAAATATTCATCCATCAAAAAGAATAACAAAAGTGTTTAAAATTTATTAGACAAACTTACTAAATTATGATATTCAATTTAAAATTAATTAAATGATAGCTGTTCCATATATTTGTTAGATTTAATATTTGTACTATTTTAGTAAATTTTTACCAAAATTGTCTGCCCAGAGCTATCATCAACTCAATTTTTCGCTTATCTTCTGAATATCTGGATTTATAGATCTTTATATCTCTTGTTATGAGATGACCTTATAATATTCAGTTCTTGTTAAGAGATGACCTTATAAAATTCAGTGCTAACTTCCTTCTCAATTTCAAGAAAATCAAGACATTTTCTTTAAAAACATTTTAAAAGATTACCTGGGCAGTCATGCTCAGTGCAGTTCCAAACTCCACCAACACAGACACTAAATTAAATGATAAAAATATTAATTTAAATGTATATGAAAATTGTATTAATATTTAAAATAATGTATTGGTTAATGTAACAAAATGTATCATGTTTTTTAGGTTCAGAATGATCTGACTTGAAAAATACCTCTCCAAAATTCAATTAACTAATAAATTTGAAATAATCAGCACATAAATTATTATTTATTGCATGCCATATTTAAAAATCAATAAAGATGATACAAAGGGAGTACAGATCAGTCAAGAACAAAAATATTAAACCGAGAATTTGTGTTTCTGTCCTCTCAGTGCTTAAACCAAAAAAGATCACACACTATATTTACCTATATTATTAGAGAAATATATATACAGAATTAAGATTAATAAGGTAATTCATCTATTAAAACTTTTAAAAGGTGGCCTTGAGGGTCATCACACATTAAAGAGAGAAAAGACGTCCCCTTTGTAAGATAAATTCTGCCTTCCATCACCAAACTGATACAAATTTTGTAGGACAGAGGCACTCTTCGAAAGGTAGGAACTCAAATCAATATCAAGAATAGGGTCACTTTTCCATTGTATTTCAGTTATATACACCGACACCAAAGTGAAAAGAGTTCTTTTTAGACTACCCTGGAGGGATTAATTTTTGGCCATAATAATCTTAGTGACCTAATCTAAGAAGAATTTCTAAAAGTCTTTAATCATGGCTAAAAATTGGTGATATAGACAGTCACTTTTTAAAGTACTCAATAAAGACGACCAAGAGGGAGTTCCCATCGTGGCTCAGTGGTTAACGAATCCAACTAGGAACCATGAAGTTGTGGGTTTGATCCCTGGCCTTACTCAGTGGGTTAAGGACCCAGCGTTGCTGTGAGCTGTGGTGTAGGTTGCAGACGTGGCTCGGATCCCGCATTGCTGTGGCTGTGGCGAAGGCTGGCAGCTACAGCTCCTGTTAGACCCCTAGCCTGAGAACCTCCATATGCTGTGGGTGTGGCCCTAGATAAGGCAAAAAGACAAAAAAAAAA
>PVHT021183617.1:18332007-18391107 GCA_004024745.2 Catagonus wagneri | reverse complement strand
AGGGGTCTAATCGGAGCTGTGGCCACTGGCCTGCGCCGCAGCCACAGCAACGCAGGATCCGAGCCGCGTCTGCAACCTACACCACAGCTCACGGCAACGCCGGATCCTTAACCCACTGAGCAAGGGCAGGGATCGAACCCGCAACCTCATGGTTCCTAGTCGGATTCGTTAACCACTGCGCCACGACGGGAACTCCCCCAATCTGTAGCACTTTTGAAAGATTAAATCACATTTAAGATTTCAAAGAAGATTTTAAATTCTTTCAAGATTAAATTACTAAAACTAGTTACTTTTATTGCCAAGACTGAATAATCTCTAAGTATTTTCTTATAATCACCCTAGAAACTCCTCCAAACAAACATAAAAGCTCTGCCAATACCCAAAGCAAATTAACAAGGCATCTATAAAACAAGCATGGCTTATATGGCAGTAGGCTTGTTATTCAACCCAACTGAAAATCAAAATTAAATAGTTAAATATCTCACAAGATAATGACCTTAAGAATGCTGTATTTGTGAACCTCAGCATTTTCAGTGTCTCTATCGTAAAAGCCACTTGTCTTAAATTGCGCTTATCCTGTGCTACTGTAACTGGAGTCATGCAGCTTATCTAGTTCAATTAACTGAGCTTTAAAAGCAAATATGGACTGAGCATATAAACCTTAGAAGCTCAGAAAATATTCTAAACCTCCAAACCAGAAGTCTCTGAAAAACATGGTAAGCTAAACTTGTTTAATTCCAACAAAACCGTAAATTTTGACTTACTTTAAATATGTGCATAGTTTCCTATAACTAATAGAGGCTTTGAAAGTTAACAAAGTAACTGAATATTGATTTTCCAACTCAATGTAACTGTTACTCAAATAGTCACCATTTATTAATAAATGATCATTTATTTATTGTCTATGCTATTTTAGGAACATTCTAGGCACATTAAATATGGCATTGTATGAAAACACAACAATCAGGCAAGAAGAAAATTATCATCCCAATTTACCAAGGGGGAAATTGAGCTTATTTTTCCATTTTGTGTTAACTTTAATAAGGAAAATAAGCATTAAAAACGGTTGTTTTAAATCAATTGACTTGGGTATGGCAAAATGAGAAGCATCTCTTTGTTGCTAGGTTTAGCATTCTTAGAAGCAGAAACAGGAGGACATAAGTTCAAGAACTATTATTGTGTCTTCCTTCAAATTCTAACTCAGATGTCACCTCCTCTACGGAGCCTTGCTAGGCACTCCCTGATAAAATGAGTAGTTCTCTCCTTCACATTCAATGCACTTTGCATATAAGAGCATGTGTCACTGCAAACTACTAGGTATAAAATAAGATACAGGATGTAATGTACAATACATGGAACATAGCCAATATTTTATAGTAACTTTAAATGAAATATAATCTATAAAAACAATGAACCACTGTGTTGTACACCTAAAATTAATATAACATTAAAATCAACATATACTTAAATTAAGTAAATACAATATAAACAAATAAATACACTATGATAGCATATAAATATATTTTTAAAATCCAAGAAAGAAATTAATTTGTGTTCAGTGAATTCACAATTCTATTCTCATGATATAGGATCCTTGTGATGTAGTCCTTTAATATACAAAATGCAGAGAATCTACTTTAGGGGAAAAAGAATGTTAGTATGTGTAGTCCCAGGTAAAGTATTGAAGGGAGGGAAAGGCTAACTCTGGTACCTTCTCACTCCCATTTATCAACACCCACTTAATTATAATGCCCTTCCTTTAGTATTACATGCCTGCTCTGCTTGACCTCTTCACCTCAAATATATATCTTTAGGTGTCAGCTGATTTCAACTAGTAAAAGGTGTTTCAACTTCCTGCTGTTTTCATTTGCCCTAAAGAAAGCAATTAGGTCTCAAAATTCAAAGCCTAAATACATCACAATTTCAAAAGACTTCTTAATGATGAATTTCAGATGAAGTGGGTGTGGCGGGCTATTTTTTTGTGCCCAGGTCTTTCTTCTTCTTTTTGTATTAGAACCCACAAGTTTTTCCTGGGTATATGGCCAAAGACATTTCCCAGCTGTCCTTGCTTCAGGTATGCCTATGTTTCTAAGTTCTGGACAAAGTATTCAAAGTTAGAATGTGCCTGAAACTTCCAGGTCATTTCCTTAAAGAAGCTGCCAGCCCTCTATCTTCTTTTCTCCCTTCCTGGAACTAAACTATGAACATGGTAATGGTGATCAATCTTGGCCATGAATCCAGGGGATGAAACACCAATAGTATCAATGGAAAACTCATGAGGCAGACATGTGCTACAAACCCAGGACCACTTGCCAGCCTGGACTTTATATTAGAGAAATATAAGCACTCAATTTAATTGAAACCACTGATACTTTGGCATTTGAAGCATCCAAACAAAACTGCAACTAATAAAGAGAGAATGACTTCCTCATATCTGCCAAATGATCCTTCACCCCAGCCTACTAGAGAAATGTGTGCTAAGGATGATAATGATAAGACAAGTAAAAAGACTATTGGAGAACAGGCCAAGAATGAGTCACCATGGAATATGAACAACTTTTAATCCATATATATGGCCAAAATAAGGACAATGGACTATCTCCAGATATTCAAAAAAGAGACTAGATTATAGAACAGAGATATAATAATATAACATTTACATGAAAAATAAAATCAAATAGAGGATAGAACTTTGTGAGATATAGACCAAGGTCAGTATTCAATATTTTAGACAGAAGGAGTACTCTTTCAAAGCTCCTACCTTAGTTCAAAAATCTCTGAAATTTAGAGACTATACATGCAAGTAAAGACATAATTGCACCTCTATTCAAATTAACATGAATCCCAAACAAGCTCATTTTAATATCTGGAAAATATCATTACATTTTGTTTTTATAATAATCTTAATTTAATTAAAGCAGAGTGATTATAAATAACTTCATTTCAATCCTCTTTCTTTTCACCTTTGATAAACTTAAACCTCTTAATAAGCTACCCAAGATACCAATTCAGCAGTGTTACTTGACTAAAAATTAGTCTGGTCTTGTACAACAATATTCTTACATATCATTTAATTTCTTGGGATACTTAAAATATGCAAACATATCAAAATTTCTTGAGATGTTCTTGAACATTGAAGATAATCACAGCCACCTGGTAAATTTTTGAAAAAACTGATAAAAAGGGCTTCAATAGGCAATTTATAAGTTGTACAACTGATGAACATATGATCTCACTGGATTTGTCTCCTAGACATCTATCATAATATATGTGTTCTTAACCTGGAAAGTAAATGCAGGAGTCTGTGACCTTGGATGAGAAAAATATTATATATTTATTTTCACTAATCTCCAGCTAATATTTAGCATTTCTTTCAAGTATACACATAGGCAACATACCACAATGTTCTTAGCAGAAACTGTGACTTTGTAATCTAAATAATCAATATCTCATTTTTCTTATTTTCATTTCTATCATTGTTGTAGATATCTCAAAATATTGTTTATGCCCATCACTATGTCAAGCACAGTAGTTATTAGATCTGAAATGCATATTAAAAAGGATATAGATCAGAAATTCATTTGTTCTATGATTTTGGTAACTATTTCAATATAATTAGTTTACTTTGTAATTGTATATGTTTTATTTTGTGCATTTCAAAACATTATTTTTGAAAGAGTGTATAGACATCTCTAGATTCCGAAAAGGCATCAGTGGCATAAAAAGTATATAAGAACTGCTGTATTCTGTTTATGTTTAAATCAAACACTCAGACTCTACCTGTGATCCAGAGAGCTTTTAAGAGTCGTTAGTACAGTGTATGTTTCATATTTCCCACTGCATTTTGTGAACTGTTGAAGTGGTTAAGTTATAGAAGTGCTTTTGCTTCTCTTTTTGGATAAAGAAAATTTTACTGCAAATACTAATCACTTCACTTACTTGCAAAGATCATTAACACAGCTGGCAATATATAAATATGGGTCAATATATTCATGGCAGCTCAAGAAAGGAAACTGTAACAGTATCTGACACTTGAAGAAGATTGCCTGTGCAGAAAAAGATGGCAGTTACCAGAACATCCTGAATGATAGGCATATATTTTCATTTTTCTGATTTGTTTGCAAGACTCTTTGTTCTTACCATGAAACAGAAGGTAATTTATACTCATAACTTTAAAAAAAAATTTTACCTACATATTTTCATAAGAACTACTTTTATGAAACTCCTTACATTTACCATTTCTGAAATAGTCTTAAATTTATTCTTGCTGCAGTTACATTTCCTGAATTTAATAGTGTTTAATTATGTAGTACTTGTATTAAAAATGCTTAGTGTTACATATGCAAATACAATATATAATATCCAACATGCCCACATTTTTCATATCATAGTTACCTCAAATGCTGGTATTCCACTGGAGCATGGATTTGGAAAATCTGAGGGTGTGGGTATACATTTGGTATCATCTGCAGTTTGCACCAACCAACTATTTGCAAACACGGCAATGTCTTCTGTATAGTCCTCTATTTCACAAACACACACATACAAAATATGTGTAATAGGATCATTTTCCACAAACACACAGTTCATCAACAAAAACTTCCTAGTCAAAAAGTTAAACTCAATAATTTTATAATTACCAATGATATTAAACTATAATATTACTTTAAAATAATAAAAATAAATTGAACAAAGTGTAAGTACCAAATAAAATTAATTCCACTGGCGAGAAAAAGCAAACTTCATTGAAGCAACATGGGGAATGGTTGAAAGCAAAGCACTAATTAGCCTGCAGTTTGTCTATAGAAAGGAGGAAAAATATGCATAAAACTAAGAACCTAAAGTAAAAGTTTGGGATGAAAATTTTCAGACAGCTCTTTTATTCTGTTTGACTTCTGTCAGACAGCTCTTTTATTCTGTCAGCACACCACTAAAATTATAGTTCTGCTTCGAGGATACACAACATTAGAAAAGTCTTGAGCCCATGTGGAGATATCAGAAAAGTCTCATAGACAGTTAAACACTGGAAAAGATACCTGGAGAAGAGGGGACTAAGAAATAAATCGATTTCGTCCAACTGTGATGAAGAGTGTTTCTAATCATGCTCAGAACATATTAAGAATCCTGATACAATCCCAGTATTAATTAGAGGCAAGCCTCAGGAGCTAATGTGTGGTAGCAACAAACAGTCAGTTGGTGGTGAACACTCTGGGTGTGCCATTCCCAATCAAGTTTAAATTAAATTTATAGTTTAAAGCTGAATTTGACAGAGTAATGTAAATTAACTATAATAAACTTTTTTTTACTTGTCTCAGCACCTAGGCTGAGGACAATTCAGAACCCAACATGAAATTAACACTGACATTAAGAGGCTGAATCTGAAATCTCAAGGACTCAGATCCAAACAAGATGATATCTTGAAGTTCCCTTGGACAGATTTGAGTGTTAGCTCTCCATCACTGAGATTTTCACAGCCACAGGTCTACCACTAATGTTGAGCTACTGTACCAGTAGAGTCAGAAATCATAAGCCAAATGTTTGAACACTCTCTCTCAGCATTTTCAAGATAGGTAGATGTCTTCTTACTATTAAACCAATTGTTGAGAAGATTGTGGGAGTTCATCTACAAGAATGCGTTGCTATCAGTGTAAAACCCCAAACTTTACTGTGGCCTGGGAAACTTTTTGATCTGGCCCCTGCACTTCTCTAACTCCCTATCTCCCCCCACCCCTCCTACATCTTCTACTCCTATTCTTGCTCAGCCTATTCCAGTTGCACTGGCTTTATACTGCTCTTCACTCAAGCTCATTTCCACCTTGCTCTTGCTTTTGACCCTGCATCTCCTCCTTCAAAACCACTCTTCTCCCCAATCTTCCCTCTGCTCTCTCTCCCTTCATGTAGGCATCTATTTAATATCACCTCCTCAGAGAAACCTTCTAGACCATCAAACACACCCTGATCTATCACTCTTGGTCACCCTTTTCCATCTTTTTTCATGGCTACCGTTGCTCACAAAAATTATATTTTAATTTGTCCCTTTATTTATTTTGCCTCCCACACATGGAGAGAGCTTGTGTAAGCTGTCCTATTGCTGGGTACCTAATTTAGTATCTGGTATAGAATAGGTGCTCAAAATACATTTGCTAAGCAAAGGAATGAATAAATACAAGGGAGTTTGCCATATTTATTAAATAAATTCTTGGAATCCTAGAGCTTTCAAATTTGTCTGGTCTGTTATATTATCTCTGATATTGCTGGAAATATTACATACTAAACCACCAAGCACGGATCTGGTCTAATACAATTATTTCAAAAAGGAAAAACTGAGGTCCCTTTCAAGAAAATTTATAACTTCCTTTCAATATATCACTTTTTTAAAGACTTGCAGAATCAAAAATATTTCCTAAAGGCCCACTTATTTCCATATTTATGAACAAATTTTAATATAACTAAACAACCGGGGCAGTCCTTTAGAGTTCACTTTAATTCCAGCTTCTAACCATATATTTAGCTGTTTTCATTATATTGCATTAGTAAGAGAGTCACAAGTAGTTGTTATTATGAGACTTAAAAACTATATCAGTTGATGGTCTGGGAGCCTACAAAACTAAAATTAAAACGTTTCATATAAAATGTGATACAAGTAGAATAATTTATTGTCCATATTGGGACACTTCTGAGAGATAAAGAGAGGCAGTATTAATTATTATGCTGGAAAAGACAAGAGTAAATCAGGGTTTCTATGCCGATGTGTAGCTAGCTATAGACATGAATTACAGAACCAGAATTTCAACTAGACAACAAATTCTAATCTTTCTATATCCACAGAAATTCTGAAAAGGCTCATTCCTATGTGAAGTCATCCCTAAAGAATGCATAGGAATGCAGAGAGAAAAACAATTTTAATTACTGTTAAGAAACTATGCATTCACTCAAACTACTTCTTTGCTTCTAAAGATTTATCTAATCAACCAAGTACAGGCTGAGTTTCACGAAAACACTGGGCATCTTAAAGCTAAAAGTAATGCAGCTCATCTGTAGATGTGTTTGTGTATTATTGTGGTAGGGGAGAAAATCGGAGGACAGATTCTAATCACATCCTTATAAATTATTTTAAGTTAGATTTTTTCTGTATTCTCCTTTACATGGTACACTAAATAAAATTGTGAGAAAGCTGAAATCTCTCTTTAGGCTGCTCCCATATACTTTTCAGGGTCATTCTTGCCTTCTGCCAGTTCAGCTATAATTCAGTCCATTTGCCTCCTGCTGGTCTTCCCCCACAAATAATCTAATACCTTTTTGCATGCTGCTAAATTATCTCATTGTGAACAACCATTTCATGTTCTAGTTTATCAAAGTCTGTCTGACTCTTAAGTCAAATCCTTATCTGAGTCTCTCTGCCTCTAACAAGAGCGGATGCTATTTTCTATCCCAACTTCTACACCGTGTTCCCCAGATGTCCCCAGGGAGGTTGCCCACAGCACTCTTCTCTGACTCTTAACAGTGAGAACTGGATTACTATTTTTTTCATGAAGCTTTGATACAGAAGAAAAAGAAATCAACAATCACCGTCTGATTTGGTTTTGCCTGAGTCCAAAACCCTACTTCTAATACAGTCTTAAGATTCCAAATTTTTTTATCTCTCTCGTTCTAAATACCCAACTGGATGCAAAACACCATTTCAAGATCATCTCAATACTTAACATTTGTATTGTGCTCAAAGACTTTTGAACACTGACTTACCTTTCCTCATTAAAGCCTCACAGGTTGGGATGCTCTCAGGGTCACTATTATTATCTCCATTTTACATACAAAAAAAATTGACTCCTTAAAGCCCTGCTCCTTAGCTACTAGTAAACTAACCCTGATGAATTATTAGCCATTCTTGGAAAATGTTTGCATTTTGACAAGGGCCTCTTAAAGTACAGCCTTTAATCAAACATTTTCATGTTAGCTCCATTACAGGCTTATTGAGAACACTACAATTATAAATTAGCTAAAATGTATTCAGTATTAACTGTGTGCCAAGCCAGGCACCATATTAACTACTTTATAGGGATTACCTTTTTTAATCCTTGTAACTCTGTGTAGTATATACTACTAATATATCATTAAACTTAGTTTAATAAGTGGCAAAACAGAATTTGAATCCCACAATCTGACTCCAGAATCCACACTCTAAGTAGGACTTTCAAACATAACATATGGGCAACTTTTCTTTATTAATTTCATAATACAAAACAAAAAGTAATATATGTATATATATATATATACACTTTACAGATAAAAGTTAATTTCTTTCACATTTATCTAAACGTAGGATTGGGAGCAAGTTGGATCTGTAACTCAGCTGTAATAGCACCATTTACAAGTGGTGTACGTACATTGTGTCCTCACAGCAAAACTAAAAACATACCACCCACCTGAAAGGATGTTGATGTGAAAAGAGCTGCGAATAATATAGCTATGTGCTCATATTAACTCATAAATACTATAAGTATACTATTGTTATTATTAACAGTGCTCTGAGTTCAGAATTATTTTAATCCTTATTTTATAGCTGAAGAAACTTAATATCAGAGAGATTAAATGAGATGCCTCAAATCACAAAATTTGGGTCTTTGGAACAAGATCCAAAACCAGGTACGCTGTTACTAAGAACACAGTATTCTTTTTTATTGCACCCCTATGTGTGGAACTAAATCATGATTGTGTCCTATAATTCCCTTATTCTATTGCAACTGCATACTAGTCTGCATATTGAAACAAAACCCATTTTTAACAGCTCACTGAGATTAGTTTTATAATTTAAGATGAATAAATGAACAAATGATACACATACCATTATACAAGATGAAAACTTTTCCAAGCTATTCAACTTTTATAAATTCTATCAAATTTTATTACATTTACAAAACTATTATGTGGAAGCAATTTAATTTATTCCTATCAAGACTGGATGCAAGATACCTTTTGTCCAAAAGTGGATAAATTTGCCCAGATGGGTTTGCATCACTAAAATATAAACTCCAAGAACTGAGATGTTTTTGTTTTGTTTACTAATATATCCCAAACTCCTACCACAATGCTAGACACAAAGTAAATGTTCAATTAGTACTGGTTACATGAGTAAGACCTGACTTCTACTGATTTAGCAAATGTAAACAAGCTCAAGGCTTCAAGAATAACACAAAAATATTTTCCCATTCAAGCTTCATTTAAAATCACTTAACCAGACAAATGATAGCTACCATTTTTATCCAAACTAGGATAAGTTATACTATTCTGGATATAAAGAGTGTGATCATTAAAGAAAGAAGATCTCGGAAGTACCCACTCATTTCTTCTGCTCTATTTACTCACCCTGCTGAACAATGAAATCGTCAGATTGAATGCCATTGTAGTTTGCACAGAGGCCACATGATTTCCCTTTATGCTCCTCAGACAGCTTGAGGTAAATTCCAGATATTCCATCCCAAGCCAATGAAAAACCAAAGGTTGTTTTCACCAGAATATAGTCAGCTAGTTTCTCAATGAAAACCTGTCCGATTGTCTGAGGCAACGTTAAACTTGAAAAATAGAACAAAGGCAATCTAAGAATTATGATGAAGTTCAATTACAGGTGATGTATTTCTTTCTCAAAGTGACTGGGAATTAAATAAAAGATAACTATTATTCAAAATTACTGAATGAACTACGCAGTTAGATTTCCAAAGCAACCATCCTATAGAAAATTTCAATATTTTCGAAATTTTAATACTGAAATTCAAAAACAAACGATACCTAGTTCCACATACTGATTAAGATTTTACACTTATAATTGGATGCTTCTTTCAAACAACTAAAAACACACTTTTGCTAAATATCAGTGATTTTTTAATGTGGAAAATAACCTTGTCTATTTAGAACAAAGAGAGCTAAATATTTTATATTTTTAACTAGAGAATTCAAGATAACCTAAAAATGCTGCTCAACAATTTTGAGGTAAGAACAAACAATGGTCAAAGTATGTAAACACGTTTCTTGAGTGCTGATTTTGTTTAATTTTGTTTTAAACTTGGCTGCAAGGAAATAAGAGCTTCTATCCCCAAAATGTCACCTTGATACAAGTCATTATTTTCCAAAAGAAAAACATCTAAGCATGATTAATTATAATTTATATTTTTAATGCTACAAAGAATGTTATCAGCAATAAAAAACACTTTCTCATACAGTATTGCATAGGGACTATATTCATAATTTTTAAATTGCATACAATTTGGCCTATTGAAGGAAGGGCCACACTGAATATTTAAACTTCTTATCCAAAGTCTAGTTTTCCTATTTTTCACGAGCATGTACACATACAAAGGCAGTGAGGGACATAAGGGAACTGAAGAAAACTAAACAACTGAGGCATTTTAAAAGCACAGTAAGTCACATAGAATGCTTTTGAAAAGGCACTGTTTTCCTTCCCAGCCAAAAGTATGACAAGAAAGAGTAGATACTAGTAATTAAAGAAATGAAGGAAAAAAATAATTTTTACTAAAATAGCCATGCTAACTGAAAATTATAAACTATAATAAGTGAGTGAGGTGAGAGGTTAGTAAGTACTTTCATACATTTCTCTCAAAAACTTCAAATTAGTGAGTTCCTCTCCAGGAAGAACATAGCTACATGAAATAAAAACTATAAAACTAAATTATACTAGTTTACAAATGGATAGTACACAAAGAAATAAATAAAAATGTTGATATCAAAATCATTTACATAAATACATTTGCAGATAATTTTTTTGTTATAAGACCTAATTATAAAAATAGGAACACTAAACTTTACATTAAATAAGACTGTAATAATCTAGTCTTATTAAAAATTATAAACACAAGGAAAACATTTTAAATTTATAGTAAAAGTTAGCATGATAATATTAAGTTGGCACATTTATAAAAGCTATACTTGAAAAAAAATCATGTTTTATAAAGATATTCCATAGCAACAGGAGTGTTCTGTTGTGGGTATTCTTTGGTTTGATCATTTGATCTCTTTCACAGTAAATCTGAGTAAATACACAATTTTTGAAAACAAAAGGTTCATAACTGTATCCAAATGTCTATAACATAAAAAGTTGCTACTACAAGATGGGAGATTATACTAAAAATTAGATAATATCCCATAAATTTAAGAAAAATGCTATGCAACCTAGGCAGGAAACATAAAAAAAAGCAAAATAAATGAACTACAGATTAATACTGAAAATTATTCACAGGTTCATATGTGCCAAAATCTTCATTTCACAGGGGAGATAACTGAAATCCAAAAAGGTAAGGTATGATACGAAGAGCCTCACACATTTGATTTCATTTAGGCAAACATTTCTCCAGTACCTGCTATGAGATAGGCCCTAGGCCAGGTACAGCATTATTATAAGCAATTTAGTTGAATAATAAAAAAATCATCTTCCTTCTATCACACAAATGGAAACTTTCAAAGAAATATTTTTCTCTGAGTTAAAATTTAAATATCATGTCCTATATTTAACAAAGGGTTAATATTCTTTTTCTTTTCTTTTTTCCTTTTTTTTTTTTTTTTTAGCCAAGCATGCAGCATGGCAGTACTTCCCAGGCCTGGGATGGAACTCATGCCACAGCAGCAACCCAAGCCACTGTGGTGACAATGCTGGATCCTTAACTGCACCACAGGGGAACTCCAAAGCATTAGCATTCTTGAAAATCTACTTGAATGGCATTTTTGTTTTATAAAACAAATACTCTTTAAGGTACCCATTATGTTACCCCAAATCCCACATAAGAAATCCTAAACTACTATTTAACATCAGCTCAAAGAAAGCCATAAACAAAACAAAAAGGCAAACTATAGACTGGGAGAAAACATTTGTAAACAGTGCTACTGATGAGGGATTAATTTCCTAAATATATAAAACAGCTCATATAGCTTAATATAAACAAACAAACAAGCCAATAAAAAAATGGGCAAAAGACCTAAATGAACATTTCTCTAAAGAAGACATACAGATGGCCAGTAGGCACATGAAAAAATGCTCAATATCTCGTTATCAGAGAAACGCAAATCAAAACTATAAAGAGACATCACCTCACAACAGTCAGAATGGCCATCATTAAATAGTCTACAAAAAATAAATGCCGGAGAGGATGTGAAGAAAAGAAAACCCTCCTACACTGTTGCTGGGAACGTAAATGGGTGCAGCCACTATGGAAAACAGTCTGGAGCTTTTCCTAAAAACCTAAAAATAGAGTTACCATATCATCCAGAAATCCCACTCCTGGACATAAAAAACTCTAATTCAAAAATACACATGTACCACAATGTTCATTACTGCACTATTTACAATAGCCAAGACATTAAAGAAACCTAAATGTCCACTGACAGATGAATAAAGATGAAATCGTACATTTGTGTATGTGTGTGTGTGTATATATAAACACACAATGGAATATTACTTAGTTATAAAAAAGCATGAAATAATACCATTTGCAGCAATATCGATAGATCTAGAGATTATCATATAAAGTGAAGTAAATCATACGGAAAAAGACAAGTATCATATGACATCACTTATATGTAGAGCCTAAAAAAAAGATACAAATAAACTTATTTACAAAACAGAAATAGACTCAAAGATTTTGAAAACAAATTTATGGCTACCAAAGTGGACAGCAGGGGGCAAGGGGACTGAGATAAATCAGGAGTTTGAGATTAACATATACACATTACTATACATAAAATAGGTAAACAACAAGGACCTACTGTATAGCACAGGGAACTATACTCATAATATCCTATAATAATCTATAATGGAAAAGAATATGAAACCAAGAATGGGTGTGTGCCCCAAAATCATTTTGCTGTACACTTGAAACTAACACAACATTGTAAACTAACTCTACTTCAATTTAAAAAACAAATAAATTCAACTCCAAGAAATATATATGCAAATGTATTATCTTCTCATTTAAATGGCTAAGCTTTCTTTTACAAGAAAATTACAAGTTACAGAATCCAATTGTTCAAGAAAATAAGCCTGATAGAAGCAGAGGGGTTATTGGGGTTTTCTGATTATGAAAAAGCCTGGCTCTCCTGGTGCTTCATTTAAAGTCCTTTCTGCTATAACCTACTGCCTCTTGAGGAATCTAAACTGAGAAAAAAAGCACATAGGTTGATAAAGCCACTGCCCTGGAAAGAATCCACATGGTTTGAACACTTGTTGGTGAATTCTGAATAATGGATAAAATTGTTCTATCACAACAATTTACTTTTGTTGGCATATCTTAGCCAAAACAGACAAATATACTTGCCCTCATGAAATATATTCCATTAGAGGGAAAACAATAAAAATATGACTAAATATAACTGAAATACATACTATGCTAGATGAAAGAGAAATATTAAGTAGAGAAAAACAGAGTGTGTCAAGCATTGGTGAGGCCAATTTAAAATTGAGTACTTCTAATACATATTTAAATTGGAAGATAGGTTATTTCACAGTACTCCTCGTTTAAAATGTACAAAACCTTCCAGCTAATAAATAAATGTTTACTTCCCCTAAAGTTTCAGGTCTATAATTGGGCCCCCTTCTTGTCTATTCAAGAAGATCAGTTACTTATTGTCTTTATCTCAGTCAAATACTAATGGAAAATGCTCAGTGAAACTCAAACCACATTCACACAGATTTGGAAAGGATTTTTAATTTTAACTTTCTGTTTAAAGAAAAAGAAAGAAGAAAAGATTTAACAAAGCGGGCAAAAGTACTGAAAAGTTGAACTATGAAGATTTCTTCTGAATATCTCTTATAAGTAGATGTAATAATCTTATTTCTATCTATATAAATATATTTGTATCCTGAACAAACATTAGGGAGGTTAAACTACTAGATTCCTGACCACCTGGCTGGTCTCAGAGCCTACTGAAATTTTGATGTCTATACGCTATAATTTAAAGGTTACCGTTGAAGAAGAAATCCTCTCTTCCTACTCTCCACATTGACTTCCAGTGTGAGATGTTTGGAAATCCTGTTAATCCATGGTGTTATTTTCATGTTACCACTTATTATATCTTACCTGATTCCATTCTTTTTTATTTCATGCCCATGAATTCGTATTTCCTCTTGGTCTGAAAAGAATAAGCTGATTGACCGATAACAATAATACACTGAACCAAGGCACTTAGGACTATTATGAACCTTAAAAGGAAGAAAAACAAGAGAAAGCATAGGAACCAACAACATACATATATATTCCTTCATCTGAGTTAAAAAGGCCACAATGCTTGCCTACAGTTCTATAGCACCATTAGTCACATATCACTTTACAAAATTATAAATACATTTAGGATTTTCAAGGAAAAAAAAGATATTTACCTCAGAAATTTGACAACAGAATTAACTTCATAAAATACACGTTAATTCAGCATATTTTTAAATGATCTGAATCTTTACATGTAGGATGTTAATACTCTAAAACGACATGGTATGTATTGGAAAAAATAGTTCTGATAGGAAGATAGGAGAGCACTACAAAGAAACAGATTAGTAATTTTCATGTCCATAATTTTTACATGTTCATGAAATACGAGCTTCAAATGAAACTCTAGAAAAAACATAATATTTAAAGGTTGCAAAAGTGACTATAATTCTCTAAAAATTGTCCAGATACATTAGGGAAGAGAGATCATTTCTCAAAAAATTGATGGAAAAATTAGTTTACCAGTAAAAATAAAGTAAGCAAGAAAAGAGAGAAGATGAGGAAAGGAAGGAGACGAGGATGTTAGATTCTCTTCTCTACACCAAAATTAATTTCAAAAGGTCCAAATAATGACACCAAAAAATAACTGAAAGAAAATAAATATAGATGGGAGAGAACTTTCAAAGCATAAAAGTGGTAAGAAAAACCACCAATGATAACATAAATTTTAATACTGTAAGAATGTAATTTATGTTAATTTAATGATTAATTGGCAAATTTTATTGACCACTTACCATGCACAAGGCACTTTTCTAGATTCTATGGATCTAGCAGTCAACAAAATAGACAAAAATACCTGCCCTCATGAAACTTACATTCCTTTAGGGGGGGAAAAGGTCAATAAAACTATAACTACATGTAACTGAAATATGTACTATGCTAGGTGACATGAAGGAGAAATACTAAGCAGAGAGAAGAGATAGAGAGTGTGTCTGTCAAGCGTTGTTGGGGGTTGGAGAGCAATTATAGACTGAGGGGCCAATGAAAGCCTCACTGAGAAGGGGGAACTCTAGTAAAGATGAAGGAGCCATAAGATCAAGCCATATGGATATTTAGATCACTCTACACAAAGGGAATGGCAAATGCAAAAGCCTAAAGGAAGAGGAGGACACCTAAAATGTTTTCAGTATCCAGGAATTCAGTTATCTGACTCAAGGCTGGATACTGCAAGATTTTTCCTTGAACAAACAAAATGGAAAAAGACATACAGATACTAATATTTGGGGCTGATTTAATGAAACCAGAGGCACGTGCTCAGTCTCCTGCTAGGCAAGCAAGCCCCATATATATTCAGAGCTCCCATCAGCTTTTAGAGCCTAATTCTCAAATGTGAATAAACATTCATGAATCATTTGATAAAAACCTGCAATGTGAAAAGATGACACCAAATAAATAAAATAAAGGAGATCAAAGGAATAAAAACAATTCATAAAAATATATTTCCAAAACTCCATAATTGATATCTTCAGGGAGAAAAGTAAGAAAATGCCATTTAATGAAACAAGAATAAAATGATGTAAAAAGTTAAATTCAAGGAATAAAAATAAGTGATTGGATAGTAACAATATGGTAGGAGAAACATCACTGAAACAGAACTGCTGGAAGATAAATACCTAAGAGTTGAAAAGAAATCTCCCTAGATATAGAATGAAAAAGGCAAAAAGATGAAAAAGAGAAATGAATCAAGGAGAAAAATAATCAATCACTCAGCTCAGGAGCTCCAATATATGAATCATAGAATTTTTGAAAGCAAAAAAGGAGAGGAAATTAAAAAGAATAATTATACTAAGAATGAAGGGTTTGAAATGCTAGAAAGGGCCCATCAAGTACCTAGCACAATAAACGGAAAAAATAAAAATAAAACAACCCTCATACCATCATGAAATCTCAGAACACTGAAGATAAAAAGAACTAAAAATCTCTATAAAGAAGGGATACTTTAAAAGACCATATGCAAAATGATCAGAAATCAGAATGGACTGAATTTCAAAAATCTGAAAGTAATTTCCAAATTACAATCAAGATTTCAAATTTTTCCTGCCCATGCACTCTTGAAGCCATCAATAATTCTTAGTCAAATCCATTTCACTTGCCTTCACTAATCAAGATCATTTTAATCGTTGCTACAAAAGATTTGCATGTCTTCCAAGCAGAGCATAGCCTAAACAATAATATGTTTGCCTGAGTTAAAATTGGAGAGGACAGGATTAAGACGGCAGACCAGAAGGACTGGTGCTCAACTTTTCTTAGGGCTTGGGATGGAAATGCTATAAAATTTGGTTCTGATGACTGTTGTCCACCTATAAATGTAAAAAAATTCATTAATTAAAATTAAATAAATAAATAAATAAACCTTCAAAATAAACAAGAAAAAATTACAACCAAATGCTGAACAACCTTCAACCAAATGGACTGGAAACTTTCAAAACAATATCCTAAGCCAGAAGACGAAGAGGTAGGAGGTGGGAGAGGCGATTACACGATAGTGGCAACCCCATACCTCCCGGGTGGGAGGCCCACAGACTGGAAAGTAGCTGTATCACAGAGACTCACCTATAAGAGTGAGAGTTCTGAGTCCAAGGTCAAATCCCCATGCCTGGGGATCTGGCACTAGGAGAAAGAGCCCCCAGAGTATCTGGCATTGAAGGCCAGTGGGGCTTGTGCACACGAGTTCCATGGGATTGGGGTAAATGGAGATCCCATTCTTGAAAGGCACACACAGACTTTCATGTGCACTGGGTCCCAGAGCAAAGCAGAGGCTCCATAAGACTCTTGGTCAGACCTGACTGCAGTTCTTGGAAGATCTCCTGGGAAAACAGGTGGTGACTATGGCTTGTTGTGGGGGAGGGATTGGAGGTAAAACTCTCGGGAATATTCATAAGCATGTGTTTCTCTGGAGGCGGCCATTTTGGAAAAATCTGACCCCACCCATGAGTGCTGAGAAGCCCTAGGCCAAACAATATTCCAGGTGGGATCACAGCCCTACCCATCAGTAAACAGATAGCCTAAAGACATCCCAAGCACAAAGCTGCCTCTAATCTCACTCAGAGACAAAGCCCCACCCACCAGAGGGATAGGAATCAGCCCCACCTACCAGTGGGCAGGACCAGTCCCTCCCAACAGGAAGCCTACAGCAAGCTGCAGTAACAACTTCAGGCACAAAGGGGTAAGATATCAGAAGTAAGAGAGGCTACAACTCTATTGTTTGCAAAAAGGACACCACACCAAAAATGTACACAAATGAAAAGGCAGAGAACTATAACTCGGATAAGAGAGAAAGAAAAAACCCCAGAAAAACAGCTAAGTGATCTGGAGATTATTAGCCTCCAGGATAAAGACCTCAGACTGATGATGCTAAAGATGATGCAAGACATTGGAAATAAACTGGAGGCAAAGACTGATAATTTACAGGAAACATTAAGCAAAGAAACACAAGATTTAAAACTTAAGCAAGCAGAGATGCAAACCATAACAACTGAAATAAAAAATTCATTAGAAGCAACCAGCAGGAGTTCCTGTTGTGGTGCAGCAGTTAACGAATCCGACTAACGAATCCATGAGGTTGCAGGTTCAATCCCTGGCATCGCTTAATGGGTTAATGATCTGGTGTTGCCATGAGCTGTGGTGTAGGTTACAGACACGGCTCGGATCTGGCATTGCTGTGGGTCTGGCATAGGCTGGCAGCAACAGCTCCAATTAGACCCCTAGCCTGGGAACCTCCATATGCTGTGGGTGTGACCCTAAAAAGAAAAAAAAAAAAGGCAACCAGCAGCAGAAAACAGGAAGCAGAAGAACGAATAAGCGAGATGGAGAACATACTACTGGAAATCACTGATGCAGAACAGAAGAGAGAAAAGACTGAAAAGAGATGAAGACAGTCTCAGAGAATACTGGGACAATGTTAAATACACCAACATCCATGTTATAGGGGTGACAGAAGGAGAAGAGAGAAAGAAAGGGACGGAAAAAATATTTGAAGAGATAATAGCCAGAAACTTCCCTAACATGGAAAAGGAACCACTCACTCAAATCCAGGAAGCACAACGAGTACCATATAAAATAAACCCAAGGAGGAACACCCCGAGACACATATTAAACAAAATGACCAAAATTAAAGACAAAGAGAAAATATTGAAAGCAGCTAGGGAAAAGAAACAAGTCATATACAAGGGAACCCCGATAAGGTGACTGACAAATTTTTCAGCTGAAACTCTGCAGGGCATGTGGGAGTGGCATGATACACTGAACGTGATGAAAGGGAAAAAAAAAACGCAACCAAGATTACACTACTCAGCAAGGTTCTCATTCAGGCTTGAAGGAGAAATCAAAAGCTTTACAGATTAGCAAAAGCTAAGAGAATTCAACGATGTTAAACCAGCTTTACAACAAATACTAAAGGAACTTCTCTAGGCAGAAAAGAAAAGGCCACAACCAGAAACAAAAATACCACAAATGACAAGGTTCAACAGTAAAGGCATATATACAGTAAAGACAGGAAATCGTCCATGCACAATTATGTTACCAAAATCAGAAATCGTGAGGAGAGGAGGGTACGAATGCAGGACAGTGGATATGCACTTGCAATTAAGAGACCAACAACTTACAACAATCTTGTATATATACAAACTCTTATATCAAAACTTCAGGGCAACTGCAAACCACAAATCTACAATTGATACACAAGCAAATAAGAAAATCAACTCAAATACAATACTAAAGATAGTCATCAAACCACAAGAGGAGAGAATAAGAGAAGGGAAGAAAATGGAGCAACAAAAACAAATACAAAACAGTTAATATAATGGCAATAAGAACATACATATCAATAATTACCTTAAATATAAATGGATTAAAGGTCCCAACCAAAAGACAGAGACTACCTGAATGGATATAAAAACAAGATACCTATAAATGTTGTCTTCAAGAGAACCACTTCACTTCTAGAGACACATAGAAGTTGAAAGTGAGAGAGTCACAGAAAATATTCCATGTAAATGGGAATCAAAAGAAAGGTGGAGTAGCAATACTCACATCAGATAAAATAGACCTTAAAATGAAGAATATTTTAAGAGACAAGGGAGGACATCACATAATGATAAAGGATCAATCTAGGTAGAGATATGACCATTGTAAATATATATGCACCCAACATAGGATCAGCACAATATATAAGGCAACTGCTAACAACCTTAAAGGGAGAAATTGACAATAACACACTTTAACACCCCACTTGCAGCAACGGTCAGATCATCCAGACAGAAATTCAACAAGGAAACACAGGCCCTGAATGAAGCATTAGACCAGATGGACTTTAATAGATATTTATAGGACATTCCATCCAAAAGCAGCAAAATACACATTCTTCTCAAGTGCACATTGAACATTCCCTAAGATTAATCACCTCCTGGGCTACAAATCAAGCCTTGGTAACTTTAAGAAAATTGAAATCATATCAAGCATCTTTTCTGACCATAACGCTGTACAACTAGAAATCAACAACAGAAAAAAACTGCAAAAGACACAATACATGGAGACTAAACACGCTACTAAACAACCAATGGATCACTGAAGAAATTGAAGAGAAAAATAGAAAAATACCTAGAAACAAATGACAACAAAGATATGACAATCCAAAACCTATGGGATGCAGCAAAAGCAGTTCTGAGAGGAAACGTTACAGCAATAAAAGCCTATCTCAGGAAACAAGAAAAAGCTCAAATAAACAACCTAACTTTACATCTAAAGCAGCCCAAGAGACAAGAACAGACAGACCTAAAGTTAGCAGAAGGAAAGAAATCATAAAGATCAGAGCAGAAATCAAAGAAATAGAAATGAAGAAGACCCAGAAAAGGTCGATGAAACTAAAAGCTGGTTCTTTGAAAAGATCAACAAAATTGATAAACCCTCAGCCAGACTTATCAAGAAAAAAAGAGACAGTACTCAGGTCAATAAAATTAGAAATGAAAGAGGAGAAGTTACTACGGACATCACAGAAATACAAAGGATCATAAAGACTACTATATGCCAATAAAATGGAAAATCTAGAAGAAATAGACAAATTCTTAGAAAAGTACAATCATTCCAGACTAAATCAAGATGAAATAGAAAAGATGAATGGACCAATCAAAAGTCCTGAAATTAAAACTGTGATTAAAAAACTTCCAACAAACAAAAGTCCAGGACCAGATGGCTTCACAGGTGAATTCTATCAAACATTTAGAGAAGAGCTAACACCCATCCTTCTGAAACTCTTCCAAAAAATTGCAGAGAAAGGGATACTCCCAAACTCATTCTATGAGGCTACCATCACCCTGATACCAAAACCAGACAAAGATACCACAAAAAAAGAAAATTACAGGATAATTTCGCTGATGAACATAGATGCAAAATCCTCAACAAAATACTAGCCAACTGAATCCAACAGTACATTAAAAGGATTGTACATCATGATCAAGTAGGATTTACCCCTGGGGTGCAAGGATTCTTCAGTATCCGCAAATCAATCAGTGTGATACACCACATTAACAAACTGAAGAATAAAAATGATATGATCCTCTCCATAGATGCAGAAAAAGCCTTTGACAAAATCCAGCACCCATTTCTGATAAAAACCCTTCAGAAAGTGGGCATAGGGGGAACCTACCTCAACATAATAAAGGCCATATATGACAAACCTAGAGCTAACATCATTCTCAGTGGTGAAAATCTGAAAGAATTCCAGCTGAGATCAGGAACAAGACAAGGATGTCCACTCTCACCACTGCTATTCAACATAGTTTTGGAAGTCCTAGCCATGGCCATCAGAGAAGTAAAAGAAATAAAAGGAATCCAAATTGGAAAGGAAGAAGTAAAACTATTACTATTTGGAGATTACATGATACTATACCTAGAGAATCCTAAAGACTACCAGAAAACTGTCAGAACTCATCAATGAATTTGGCAAAGTCTCAGCATACAAAATTAATACACAGAAATCAACTGCATTTCTGTATACTAACAATGAGAGATCAGAAAGAGAAATTAGGGAAGCAATCCCATTTACCATCGCATCAAAAAGAATGAAATACTTAGGAATAAACTTACCTAAAGAGACAAAAAAACTGTACTCTGAAAACTGTAAGATGCTGATGAAAGAAATCATAGCTGACACAAACAGATAGAAAGGCATACCACGCACTTGGATTGGAAGAGTCAATATTATCAAAATGACTATACTACTCAAGGCAATCTACAGATTCAATGCAATCCTTATCAAATTTCCAAGAAATTTTTCACAGAACTAGAACAAAATATTTTAGTTTGCTTGGAAGCACAAAGTACCCAGAATAGCCAAAGCCATACTGAGAAAGAAAAATGGAGCTGGAAGAATCAGGCTCCCTGACTTCAGGGTATACTACAAAGATATAGCCATCAAAACCATATGGTACTGGCACAAAGACATATATATAGATCAGTGGAATGGGAGAGAAAGCCCAGAATTAAACCCACCCACCTACAGTCAACTAATCTATGACAAAGGAGGCAAGAATATACAATGGAGAAAAGACAGCCCCTTCAGTAAGTGGGGCTGGGAAAAGTGGACAGCCACATGTAAAAGAATGAAATTAGAACACTTCCTAACACCATATGCAAAAATAAACTCAAAATGGATTAAAGACCTAAATATCAGACCAGATACTATAAAACTCATAGAGGAAAATGTAGGCCAAACACTCTCTTACATAACTATAAAACTCTTAGAGGAAAACATAGGCCACTCTCCGACAGAAATGACAGCAACATCTTCTCAGATCCACCTCCTAGAGTAATGACAATTAAAAAAAAAAAAAAACATGGGACTTAAAAGTTTCTACACGGCAAAGGAAACCCTAAACAAAATGAAAAGACAACCCACAGAATGGGAGAACATATTTGCAAATGAAGCAACTGACAAGGGATTAATCTCCAAAATTTACAAACACCTTCTGCAGATCAATATCAAAAAAACAGACAAACCCATCAAAAAATGTGCAGAAGATATAAACAGACAATTCTCCAAAGAAGACATACAGATGGTCAAAAAACACAGGAAAAGATGTTCAACATCACTATTAGAGAAATGCAAATCAAAACCACTATGAGGTAGCACCTTACACTAGCCAGAAAGGTAATCATCGAAAAGTCTACAAACAATAAGTGCTGGAGATGGTGTGGAGAAAAGGGAATCCTATTGCACTCTTGGTGGGAATGTAAACTTGTGCAACCACTGTGGAAAACATTATGGAGATTCCTCAGAAAACTAAAAATAGAATTACCATTTGATCCAGCAGTCCCACTCCTGGGCACCCATCCAGAGAAAACCACAACTCGAAAGGATATATATACTCCAATGTTCATTGAAGCACTCTCTACAATAGCAAAGACCTGGAAAAAACCTAAATGTCTATCAACAGGGGAGCTGATACAGAAGATCTGGTATACATACACAATGGAATATTACTCAGCCATTAAAAGGAAAGAAATAATGGCATTTGCAGCAACATGATGGACTCAGAAATTACTATGTTAAGTGAAATCAGTCAAACAGTGAGACACCAACATCAGATGCTATCACTTACATGTGGAACCTAAAAAAAGGATACAGGAGTTCCCTTCGTGGCTCAGTGGTTAACGAATCCGACTAAGAACCATGAGGTTGCAGATTCGATCCCTGGCCTTGCTCAGTGGGTTAACGATCCGGCATTGCCATGAACTGTGGTGTAGGCTGCAGTCGCAGCTCGGATCCCGCGTTGCTGTGGCTGTGGCGAAGGCCGGCAGCTACAGCTCCTATTAGACCCCTAGCCTGGGAACCTCCATATGCCGCGGGTGCGGCTTTACGTAAAAGGCAAAAAGACAACAACAACAACAAAAAAAGGATACAGTGAACTTCTTTGCAGAACAGATACTGACTCACAGACTTTGAAAAACCTATGGTTTCCAAATGAGACAGGCTGGGGGTGGGGGGATATGCTCGTGGTTTAAGATGGAAATACTATAAAATTTGGTTGTGATGGTCATTGTACAACTATAAATATAATAAAATTCATTGACTTATAAAAAAAAAAAGATTGGAGAGGATCCCTGTCCCTCCAACTGAGCATGTGTGAGTGACTGCAACTTTGTGACATCAGAGGGCCGACAATTCCACCCTCAGATGGTGCTAAGTGCCTCTAGTTTGGAAGAATGATTTCCATGTCTTTTTCCAATCACCTTTTCCCCAGGTTTCCATACCTCTGGCTACCCTGCTTCTTCATTCTGTATCCTATAAATACCTCAAGACCATTGCTTTCAGGGAGGCCAATCTGAGATTTATTGCATTCTCACTTGGCTACCTTGTTATTAAACCCTCTCTTCACTGCAAAGCCCCAGCATCTTAGTGTTTTGGCTTGCTGCAAGATGGGCAAAATAAACCTGGTTTGGTAATACTCTTTGCAGGAAAATATCTTCCATTTCCAGAAAGCACTACAAACAAGCACTGGCCAAATGATCAAAGCACCTAATAAGCCTTTCAGAGGTTACTTCTCAAGTATAAACAGAGTTCAAGGACTGCTAGACATTTCATAGGACCCAAGAAGCAGGGAAACCAATACAGGAGAGAGAAGAATTGAATTCTCCAGGAAGATGGTGAAAAGAAATCCCAAGAGCTAGATGCACAGTAGGCTAAAAACAACCAGTCTCAGCTGAATGAAGCAGAAGAATGATAAACAGAGGAAGGGATATCTCATGGGAGGGAAAGAAAAACTGAGACACTGATGCATCTGATCATATTGAAAAGAGCTGTATAGAGATAGTTTGGAGGAAAAAAATAATGATTGAAGTATAGAAAATACATCAAACAAAAAAAATGTGATGATTACTAATTCTATAAAGATACAGAAAGAGAAATAAAATCATAACCTATTAGGACTAGCACTCAACAATATTTACATAAATATTGTTCATATTTATATAATATGTAAATAACAATATAAAAACGACATATGACCTAACCAATAATAGCAATATAACTCTATTAGGAGAAATAAAGGAAAGTGTGTGTGTGTTTGTGTGTGTGTGTGTGTGTGAGTGTGTTAGGGGCAAGAAGGATGATGTAATAGTAACTTCCCATTTTTGATAATAAGAAACAAATAAATAAGTCCTAACTTTGAAAAATAAAGAAATAATATTACATTTTGATATGTTAGATAAAAGCTAGAAGAAACAGCTAAAAAATTGAAGTGCCTTTGGGGAGCCAGACTTCAGCTGGGGTGAAGGAGTGAAGGAAAGAGGGGCTATCTTTTGCTTCATATATCCTGATAAAATCTTTTAAACTAAGTACAGGCATTCATTTCATAAAAATAAAATTGAATTCAAAGAATAAAAAGAAGTGTACAAGTATAAAAAGATATATGCATAAATATATCAATACACATCTTTCAAAATACTGAAAATATTTTTAAATTTAAATTTCTAAAAGAGGGTATAATTAATGGAAATATTCCACATTTGGAACAAACACAGCTTATATAATTTGTGTTTGTTAAGAACATTTGACCTGTACAAATGTTCTTGATATAATATTAGGTGAAATGGGAAACATAAAATTATACATAGTAAAATGTCTATTTTATAAATGTGTATAAAATACAGAGGAAAAAAATTAGAAGGAAATATGTAAAGCCATTAGAACTCGTAAATCTTTAAGAATTCTAATAGTACTTTTTAGACTTTGAATTTTTTTTTTTTTTTAAGGGACGCACTTGCAGCATATGGAAGTTCCCAGGCTAGTGACTGAATCAGAGCTGTAGGTGCTGGCCTGTGCCACAGCTATAGCAACACAGGACCCAAGCACGTCTACAACCTGCACCAGAGCTCATAGCAATACCAGATCCTTAACCCACTGAGTGAGGTCAGGGATCGAACCAACGTCCTCATGGATACTAGATGGGTTCATTAGTGCTAAGGCACAATGGGAACTCCTAGACTTCTTTGAATTGTTTCAAATTTTCTGCTAAAGAAGTGAAAAACTTTCACAATCAGGAGACAGATGGTATTTAAAATAAATGGATATGTTGATGTGAAAGCATATACCACCAACAAGCAGGGCCAAGTACAAACAACATCTATTAATTCTGGAAGCACAGTTCAGCATTGTGTGTTATTAGCACACAATTATCTAATTAACAATCTTAGTCCTCAATAAGGTCAAAGACAAGAACATTTCAAGGCAAGTCAGAGGTGTTTTAGTGATAAACCTAGCACTCCTACCCAGAGTAGTTGATTAAGAACAACTAAGAAGGAGTTCCCGTTGTGGCGCAGTGGTTAACGAATCCGACTAGGAACCATGAGGTTGCAGGTTCGATCCTTAGCCTTGCTCAGTGGGTTAACGATCTGGCGTTGCCGTGAGCTTTGGTGTAGGTCGCAGATGTGGCTTGGAACCTGCGTTGCTGTGGCTGCGGCGTAGGCCAGTGGCTACAGCTCCGATTAAACCCCTAGCCTGGGAACCTCCACATGCCACAAGTGCGGCCCTAAAATGACAAAAGGAAAAAAAAGGAACAATAGAGGATTGAGAACTAGAGTCTTGTATGAACTGAAGATGCATGCCATTAACTACCCTATCTGAAGTGACTTCAACATTTCATCCTTTGCCCCACAAGTTAGTTTTCAATAGGCTTCATTTCCTTTCAAGTTCACATGGATTTGATGCTCTTAAAAAGGTTTGGAGCCTACTTTTCAATATTTGCCTTGTCTGAAAGAGAAGGAAAATTTAGGCAACTCCAACATAGTACAAAAGAGATCCAACAACAGAGATTCAAAGAAATGATGATTATGGAGGGTTTTAGCTTTGGAACAGGACAGCACTGCTGTTTACTGGTTGTGTTTTGAGATACTATGAAATTCAGAGGATGACAACAGGTAGGGAAAGAGGCCCCTGACTTCTTTACTTCAGCCAGACCACTCTGTAGATTACATTTTGAAATGTCTCCTATGAATTCTTTTGAAGCAAGAACTCTTCTACTAAGAACAAACTCCCTGGGCTCAATCGTATGGTATTAATCTACTTAGAAATTAGCTGCCTGTCTCCATATCATTCAGCCTGTGCTTAAGTAATTCAGATACTCTATTTCACAAATTCCAGCTCCCCATTCATATTGAGGTATGTCACTTAAAAAACCTAGATGTCGATCACACTGAAAGGTCAAGAAGGAAACATAAATGAGTAATATGATCGGATCCTGAACCTATCCTCTCTTCAAATGATTAAATAAAACCTGAAGAATGAGTGTGTCAACTGGAGCTGGTATTATGACATTCATGATATAGACATTTTTGCATTGCCTACATGTCCCCACCATATGGATCCAAACCCTTCTTCTCCCAGTCCTCGGCCCCATTTTGATAGAACTCTACTCAAAATAGCTGCAAATTTGATCCATTCCATTCAGAACTAGCCCCTCTCCTTCCCCAGTCAGGGCTCTAAGTATTCATGCTATGATTTCTATATATTTTCCATCATTTGCCCAGTACTTTAAAAATACAGACTTGGCCAGAAATAATTTTTAAGTTAATTATGTCCTAGGATCACCTACCCATACAGTGTACCGAGGCTCCAAATTACCACAGTCCTTTGCAAAAATGTAAGAACAGTTTCCTGGGAAATAATAGTAGATGCCATCAAAAGTTTCAAAGTGGTACTGTCCCCAGGTTTTGCAAATCCCATCTCTGCCATTGCCCATGTTTGGCACTGAAAACAAATATGATAATATTTAGCAGAATAAAACAAACTATGCTTGTTTCTGGCAAGGTTCAGTTATGGTAGGTGATTCTAATTTTTATTAAAATAAATGTTTTATTTTTTGGTGGACAATATCACAGGGAAAAATCCTAACATAAAGTTACAAATTGCTCTCAAAACTACCAAATTCCCCTAAAGAAAAACATGGTTTCCAAGTTGTTTGGAAGAAAGGATTTATGTGACAAACTTGTTTAATTTTTGCCCCCAAAGAAAGACTCTAGAAGAGAGGAAGAGAGGGGAGAATGATACACTAAAATAAGATGATAGGATAAAGTAAATATAATGTCTCAGAAAGAAAGGTCACCATTTAGTGTCCTAAAAATTAACACTGTCAGCAATAGGGTGTTCTAATCTCTGCAATTCTTTCAAAAATAACTTCATAGTATCCTCGGTATTCCAGTATGCTGGCCTCAAACTGGTCTCTCTGTAAGCAGTGTTTGTTTTAAATCATACAGTTTCATCTCCTGTTGCCTTCATGCCTATTTGCCTTCATACTTTTGTAGATGGCCCTCTTCTCTATCTTGGTTTTCTAGGCCCTTCCTTCTAGAGTAATGTGAACATTTAATAGATTTATATGTGACATTTACTAAGCACTCAATATGTATAATATATATTAAGACAGAGTGTGCTGGAGTTCCCATCATGGCTCAGTGGAAACGAAACTGACTAGCATCCATGAGGATGCAGGTTCAAACCCTGGCCTTGCTCAGTGGGTTAAGGACCCGTTGTTGCCGTGAGTTGTGGTGTAGGTCACAGATGCGGCTTGGATCTGTCGTGGCTGTGGCTGTGGCATAGGCCAGCGGCTATAGCTCCAATTTGACCCTTAGCCTGGGAACCTCCATAGGCCAAGGGTACAGCCCTGAAAAACTAAAAAAAAAGTAAACAATAACTAAGACAGAGTGTGTTAATACACTCTACAGGGAACATAAAGATATGGTACAATAATTGAATCTTTTCTTTTTGTAATTTTTACGTATATGTATTAACCATGGCCAACTTTGGCATTTTCAGGAAAAAACAGTGATTCATTATTCAGGCAGTTTTCCCTGATAGCATGACTTACTTTTGTAGTATATTTTCATAAAATCTTGCACTTTCATTTATAGCATGTCACAAGTATAACTACTGTGTATCTGTTGTGTTGGTCCCATCCTCTAGATTATAACCTCCAAGAGGGCAGGAATGTGCCTATTTTATTCACTATTGTATCCCAGGGCTCAGCCTGGGATCTAGAAGATGCTCAATGAATACTCATTAAACAGATGAGGTTTTTCTTTTTTTTTTCTTTTTGGTTATTATTGATATAGGCTCTCATCCTAGACACTGCAGATAAAAGTATTTTTTAAGAAACTTCTGCCTTTGAAGAGCCCTCAATAATACTTGTTTAAAAACAAGAATGTACATAAATGTACAGAGTGTTCCATTAATTCGGAGTCAAAAAGAATGAGTGGCTACAAATAAAGTCTAATTTATAAAGCAAAAGAGAGATGAATGAAAACTTGATTTGGGAGTTCTCATTATGGCTCAGTGGTAATGAACCCGACCTAGTATCCATGAGGATGTGGGTCCTGGCCTCTCTCGGTGAGTTACAGATCCAGCATTGCCATGAGCTATGGTGTCAATCACTGAAGTGGCTAAGATCCTGCGTAGCTATAGCTGTGGCGTAGGTGTGGCAGCTGCAGCTCCGATTCAACACCTAGCCTGGCAACCTCCATATGCTGCAGGTGAGGCCCTAAAAAGAAAAAAAAAATTGGTTTGAATGGCCAGTACCATCTACACGGAAAACACACTTGTGGAAACAGCAGAGATCAGTGAGAAGTTAAAGTGGGAGCACCTACTTTCTTTTTCATTGTTTCAAATTACTGGGAATAAATTGTGGGTACTCTAGTTAATACATAATATAACTGTCCCATCTCCCAAGGGATGAACACTAATACAGCAAATTATGCCTTCATGTTATCCACAGCATCTCATAAATCTCTCATAAGTATCTCTGACACTTACCAATCTGGCACCGTGTCCCAAGTGCCTGAAATATTTGACAGTCACATGTACCAGCCTTAGAACAGAAAGCTCCGTTAAGGCATTCATGAGGACAAGAACCTGAAGGGAAAAAAATAAGTTATATTCTGGTGCGCCTTGGTTCTTATAAACATAATCTGTCAAGATTTAGCTTGGACTAACTGTAATCTCTATTAACTCAAACAGAACCCTGGACCTATTGCCTTGATGAGCTAAAGTATTAAGCCCCTCAAGTCTCTATCTATGCATTTCATTATGTGTGCCTTGAAACAAGAAAGACAGGCTTTCATATCTCAAACTACCCAGAGAGCAAAGGTTAGCCTCCTTCAAGCAACTGAAAGGTCAAGTTCCCATGTAAGGAATCCCTGTCCCAGATGATGAGAACCAGAAATACACAAGCTGTAGATGATTCCCTTGACAGAGTTTGGCACTGGCTGCACGTCTGATCAGCTACTTCTGCAGAAGCAAGCATTGTATTAAAGAAAAACGTCCATCATTAGCTGGAGGAATAAGGCACAACATAAAATTCAAAAGGAAGCTCCCACTTTTTTTAAGAAAATGAGTAAACATTTCATTTGAAGTTTGTGTATTAGTCCTCAGGCTTAATTACAAATGACACATTCTTTCTGACCCATAGTTAATTTTAATGGGGCAGAAGCCAAAGTCCCTGCTGGTTTTCACCAAAAATATTCTTTCACGGAAAGAAAAACTGCCCCAAAGGATTATGATGAAAAAAAAGAAGAAAGAAACTATGAGCTCCTGAGTGAGTTTTAAAAACACAAATGAATCACGGTGAAAAATTTTCCTCTAATAAGGACCGGACAAGAGACAACTGGCAAAACTCAAGCAGGAAGGATTTACGTAACACATCAAGAGAGCTAGAGAACATCTCCAAGTGACCGTAAAGCATTAAAGATTAGTTCTCTCTGTAATATGATAAGGTCATGGAAGGCACTTTTCTAAATGAGGTACTTCAAACCACAGTTCTGCCAAAGGCAAGAATTTAAAAACTCTATTATCCTTGCACCTTAAGATCCATTGATCTAAAATGACTCTACGTTTAAAGACACATAACTCTCTAAGTATATGGAAGTTCCTGCAGCATATGGAAGTTCCCAGGGTATGGGTCAAATGAGAGCTGCAGCTGCCACCCTACCCCACAAGCCATGGCAACCTATAGCCAAGCTGCATCTGCGACCTATGCCCCAGCTCAGGCAATACCAGATCCTTAACCCACTGTTAGACCACAGATCGAACGTGCATCCTCATGGATACTAGTCAGTATCCATGGTTATTAGTCAGAATCCAGTTAGGTTCGTAACTCACCGAGCCACAACAGGAACTCCCTCTAAGTATATCTTTACTGAGGACAAACGAGCTGTTTTCAACTTTGATCATATAGGTAAAAAATGATGTTTTTCATAAACTTAAATGCAGTTTTCTTTTTCCTAAAGGGCATATCCACCTTTAAGTTTTATCTTAGATCACAATCTTGCATTTTTCCAATCAATAAATGTCAAAGTAATTACATAAGCAAATGTATCTCCTTCAAAAATTTGTTTACAGCCCTGTTTATTCTCCTGAAAACAAAATATCAAGCTAAAACTAGTCTGGAATCCTTGTTATTTTAAATGCAAAAAAAAAAATTCAAGTTGAATTTCAAAGTATCATTGGTATTCTGCTTAATGGAAATGGAAAATGGGTAAGCAAAAATAGCAATGTCAAAGAATCAAGGAGCAAATAATTGATTCAGAAAAAAAAAAAGTTTGCAATACCCAGTGACATCTTTCTTGGTAATGTAGTTATCAGCTTTGTCTAACTCTTTAGCCCTACATATTGTCAAGTTTAATTCAAATTTCTGTATGAAGTAAACTTAAATATTACTAAGCAAAATTACCACCCTGGCTCAGTTTCTTCCATGCATTATGTGGAAGTCATAGACAGATGATTTAATATATCCCCCAAAGGAGTCTTTGGAGAAAGCAAATACAAAAACACAGATGTAGCACTGACCTTTTATTTTGCTCTCACCCCAATTAATAGCTTCATGGAAGAAATATCTTGGAGAAGTTGCTTCAATCTTTAAAAGAAAGAAAGAAGAATTCAAGAGAATTAAATTATTTAATTCAAGCAAAACACACAAATTGGAAAACCTGGAAAATAGCTATAAACACAGAAATTATCAAGTGCTGATTTTTTATTTCCTTTACTTATTACAGCAAAATCTTGGAGAGGCAGAAAGGGTTCCTCACGGGTTATAGCTAGAAGATCTGACTCCCAAATTTGGTTTGGTTCCTTATATGTATTTGACAAGTCCTTTTTTTCTGACCTCAGTTTTGCCTCCCTTCCCTCTTTGGACAGAGCCTGGAGTCTAACATTTAAAATAATTGAATTTTAAACTGCAGAAGAAGCAGTTTTCTTATATTTCCAAGTGCAGATGGGTCTGGAGAAAACACATATGGCTGATGGACCAACAGAAAGTGAAGCACACACTTCCTGGAAACCTGTCTGTACAGATATCACCCACAGAAGCCTCTACTGCTAAAGTATGAGCAATTCACCCTCAGTCTCCAAAGAGTTGACACTTTTAAAGTTGAGAACATTCAAACATATCTTTTTATAGAGCCCAAGGCACTTCAGGGTAGACATTAAGAGCATGAAGTACAGACTCTAACAGATCTGGATTAGTTTTGATTCTGCCATTACTTACTCTAAGGCAAATTTCTTAACCTCTTAGTTAACCACCTTTTACTCATTTGTAAAATGGGAACAATGACACATACTTCACTGTGTAGTAATGGCAAAAAACAGAGCAATGTACATAAAGATTCCAGCATAATATCTTACACATAGAAAATTAGGAAGAAAAAGATTTATATTAATCTAAGCAACCCATATAAAACTCTAAGAATTTTAGAGGTTAATATGTATTAGCAGCAAATAACTTGTGGATTATTAAAGCTAATCAATTACAGATTTTTATTCCAACTCAGTGCCAATTTAGTGCATAGGCTAGGGCAATGTCCTTTTCAATAGCATTTTTAAATTCACCAGAAGAAATATGCCACATAATTGTCAAACTGAGTGCCAGAGAATGTTAGAAAAACTGGAAAGTGTGAAGGATAAGAGGAAAAGGAGATAATGTAACTTCAGGCACAAAGTCTTTTCTCAACAGATTCTGTTCTCTTTCCCACATGGTAAAGTTTTATTTTGGCATTTTCCACTGGAATACTTTTTCTTTTAACAGGTAAATCTGCCCCATGTCAGAAAAAAAAAGGAATCTACACCCTCTCACCACTTCGAGGCTTTTTTCTAAAGTCCTTGGCCCTTATCAAGGCTCCAAGTTCATTATTTCCTGCTCTCATTCTTCCGAGGGTTTGTCCTCATTGTTCAATCTACTCCGTTTTTTTTTTTTTGTTTTCTTTTGTTTTGTTTGGCCACACCCACAGCATGCAGAAGTTCTGGGGCCAGGGATCGAACCTGTGCCACAGCAGTGACAATGCCAGAGCCTTAACTCACTGAGCCACCAGGGAGCTCTGTCAACCTATTCTTTTGTTCTTACCTCTCTCTTCAAACTAAGTCAGACTCACAACAGTCTATGACCTTGATTCCCCCCAGACAAATCTTATTCTCCATAGCCATAGTGTCTCCAACTGCCTAAATCTAACACAACCACCATTATTACTAGGCACCAAATTCTTCTTACTTTGGCTCTAATGAACCATCTCTGATGCTCACTAAAAGTGTATAGTGACTTTAACTCTGTCTCATACAGGCTTATAAGCTAGAACAAATTATTTAACCTGCTCAGGCTCAGTTTCCCAGTCTGTAAAATGGAATAAAAATAACTGCCTCACAGAATTGTGAGGATTAAATGAAATGGGATAAGTAAAGAACAAAGAATAGTGCCAGGCACATAATAAAACAGGTAAACATGTTACCTGCTTTTATTACTAAGTAAAAACTGAATACACCGGATAACACTAGACCAAGTTAACAATATATAATTTGTTTTTCACTCCATATCCTCGCACCCAACTCAGGCCAAACCTCCACCATGGAAATCACAATGACTACCTAGCACACCAGCCTCCTGGTCACTACAGCACCCTAATTACCAAAGCATACCATGCACCATACTACAATATTTCACTAATGCTAAGACACGACACACAGCTTTCATTTTTATAACAGATCTGAATACAGAATGGCATATCTTACCATTAGAAGCTCTTTTATTTTTGATGTCATAAAAATAATGACAAATAATTGGTAGTGTCTTAGATTCAATGAACACATTATACAGAAATGACTTCTTTACAGGCCTACCTCCGCTAGACTTAAGTTTCTAGAGGACAAGCACTGCTATTAATGGTTATATCTCTAGCATGGCTCCTTGTATGCTGTCAACAAACACCAACTGAATCCAAACTAGACATTATGCAAAGGGAAATGATCTGCCTCCAAAAGCTGTTTAGAACCACGACTATAAAATGTTCCATTGATGCCTCTCCCCGTAGCCTGTCAGCCCACCTTGCACTTCACCTGCATTTACTTTTCTGTGCACATTGAGACCCTCAAGCACTGGCTTCTTTTTTCTCTGCCTGAGGGTAGAGTTCAAGCAAGACAGACCAGAGAAATGCCTTTCGGGGTATTTAAGTCCCCCCAGAAGCCATTCTCAGCCAATGAGAGGCAGGTGTTGGTGGATAAGTGCCCCAGCTCCCCCATCCCTTGCAGAAATAATTCTAAAGCACTCTACACAGCTCCTCATAGGGATCCCAGCAAGACTGAGCCCTAGATCCCTAAAGCAAGAAGCCCCGTGTTAACATAGCTGTTAGATTTTCTCCCTTCCCAGTCTTCCTTGCCTTTCTCCCTTACTCCTGCACATATAAATTGTGTGCACCTTCTGATAAATAAATTGCCTGCCCCTGCTTCAGGAGAAAAATTTTTAAGTGTGATACAAATGCAAAAAAATTCCAAGCAGGGGGTGTATACATTCACATCACTGATGAAAGAAGACAGCCCATTCTTCTTTGGTGCTGATTATATCTCCACAGAAGGGTGAGAAGCACAGAGAAATACAGTCTCTAGATGAGAATTGTGCAGTGCACAAATACACCATTGACGGAAGTTTATATCTACTCTTTACTTGTTGTTCATCCCACTGCCAAAATATCCCTGAGCACAGATATCTGTCCATCAGTACTCTAACTTCCTAGAGCAGGGGGATGAATCTGTAGATAAGAATGACTTTATAACAGATGAGATTCCAAATCTAAACACTGCAACACAGGATTGTGACCTCATGCCCTTCTTTAACATTTCTCCTCTTAAAATTTGTTCAGGTATTAACTAATGTTGGTACGCGTTCTCTAGCTATAGGGAATAGAAGGGCAAGAAATCTGCTCTCCTCACTAAAAAAGAAATCAAGATAACTTATTTCTAACTTACTAACAAAAGGGAGGTATTAATATAACCCTGGAGGGGCAAATTATACAAATTCTAAAAACAACCAAATGGGCAACAGTATAAAAACCCATCCCTAGGCTGCGTCATATGACAACTGTGGGGGTATATTTCACAGGTTCTTTAATCTAGTGGATTCTACTAGGCTGAAGAATAATAGAAATAATAGAAAATGAAGTTTTTCTCAAAATTGGACTTTCTACTGTGACACTGATATTTTTGTAGCTAATATGGTCTACTGACAACATATACTCGACATTTCTCAAAGAAAAATTATTTTAACCATTTTACATAATACATAAGTACTTAAGTATACAAAACACTCTTTTTAGGGGAAAAAAGTGTTCCCTTCCATAGACAACCTTTTGCCCATTTTAGTACAAAGAAAGACTCTACTCTTGATAAGAATAAATTAGTTCTGTCTTCTAAATTGTCACAACAGCATATCAAATCTGTCTTCAATTCTTTTTAATCAAGTTCATAAAATGTAAAAAACTAAGGCATCCATCAGAAAGTGCTAATGGGGAGTTCCCGTAGTGGCTCATTGTGAAACAAATCCAACTAGGAACGATGAGGTTGCAGGTTGGATCCCTGGACTCGCTCAGCGGGTTAAGGATCTGGCATTGCCATGAGCTGTGGTGTACGTCGCAGACTTGGCTCAGATCCCGTGATGCTGTGGCTGTGGTGTAGGCCGGCAGCTGTAGCTCCGATTGGACCCCTAGCCTGGGAACCTATATATGTCGAGGGTGTGGCCCTAAAAAAAAAAGAAAAATGGAAGGAAGTCAGGAAGGCAGGAAGGCAGGAAAGCAGGAAGGAAGGAGGAAAGAAAGAAAGGAAAAGAAAATGCTAATGGAAATCGATTACAATTCAGTATTTGACAAAGACCTACTTGAATATATAAGCTGTTTGCTACATAAACACTCAAATCACATTACTTTCCAAAGAAGTGTCTTTATTAAGTTCAGATTCTCTATCTTACCATCCATTTTTAACAGAGAAATATTTTTTTAAATCCACCCACTTAAACATCTCACTCATAGCTTTAAGATAATGCAATTATATTATCCAATATTCTTTATATAAAGGGACCCAAGCAAAAAGACCTTCTTGAACTCAGTGATACAACCACCCTCCTAAAAAAGAAAGGTCACCTTTTCATCAGTGTCTGTAATTTAAATTTATTTGACAATACAAATAAAACCCATGTCAGGACACCAGTATATCTCTGACGCCTGCAGTACTTAACTCAGATCACATACACCTTCTTCTAATGCTGTTTGCTTGTATTTGTTCTGTTATCATTGTCCTAACTGATACTGTGCTTAATTTTTAAACCAATTACATTTTTCTAGCAAGTAGGTGAGATTAAATCTCTCACAAATTCTGGTAGCCTATCAGTAAGAAACTGAGGTGAACAGCAAAAAAGCATTTGATCACAAACAAGTAAATGTGAACTAAGCCTGAACTGGAGGGTTCGAAAAACAGCATTAGAGAAGTTACTTTGCCTCTTCCTCCTCCTTCCTATCTTGTTTTTACCATTTTATTCACCTCCACAAAGGTCTCATTGTTGAAGTGACAGCAGAGGCCCAAAGCAGAATGGATTAATTCTCTGCCTCTCTCTCCCATCTGAGGCACAACCTACCTGGGCTGCTAAAAGAGCTCTTTTCTGTTGATTTTCATTAAACCCGTTTCTGGAAGAAAACAAAAAGGACTTGTATAGTCAAAGGCCGTTTAGGCAACCTGAACAAGCCTTTCCCAAGAGAGAGCTGGTGTTTTCCTCCTGATTTCCATGACTTTATCAAAGAGGTCTTTCTTAGTTTAGCATTGAAAAAGTCCCCCTCCCGCTTCTGGAGGAGTTAGATTTGGGTGGTGGTGCTGTCTCATTTTACAAAATTCAGGAATGTCCCCAAATCTCTCCAGTTTCTGATGTAAACTGTATTTTAGGAAGGAACTTTGAGATAGAGAAATAAACAAAATAGCGTAACACTGTAGCACCAACACACATGATAATTTCTCCACATGCCTTCATAAAACTGGTGAGATAAGTATTTGACAAGTGCAGGTTCACTTTTTTCAAACATAATACTCAATTCTCTCCCTCTCCGTGTCTCCAAGGGAAGATTAACACTAACATGAGTAAGCACATCAAGCTGTGGGTTATCAAAACCAAACAGTGAATAGAATTCTGCTTTTCATTCAGCATATCAGTTTAGCCCAAAAATGATTTTCATCATTTACTGCTAAAACTATTTTATTCCTTTTATTGTTAAAAACTGTTTTACTCTATGTTAAGAATAAAGCACATTTCTAATTAATTGAGTGCATTAATAGCAATAATATTGAAAGAGGGAATTACTGAATATAACTTCTTTACAGAAAAATCATTGAAGTGAAAATATTATCTCCCTAGTATCTATAATATTGGACACCACCAAAAACTCCTCTTGTAATAAAAAGGACAGGAAATATTTTTGCTTCATAAATAATGAACTGAATGCCGAATAATTTTTTTTTTAATTTTTTTGTCTTTTTAGGGCCGTACCTGAGGCATATGGAAGTTCCCAGGCTAGGGGTTGAATCGGAGCTGTAGCTGCCAGCCTACACCACAGCCACAGCAATGCCAGATCCGAACCATGTCTGCGACCTATGTCACAGATCACGGCAACACCGGATCCATAACCCACTGAGCGAGGCCAGGGATCGAACCTGCATCCACACAGATATGAGTCAGACTCATTTCCGCTGAGTCACAACAGGAACTCCTGAATGCCTAATAAATTTTAATTTGTGGAAATATGTTGAAGAACTACATCCCATGCCCTTATTTTATAAAATATTTCTTTTTTTTTTCAAAAGCAGACACTGTGATGTGCTTAGTTTTGTTCATTCCCATTATCTTTATGCTTTAGAGGACAAGAAATACTCACTTTGATGTTCTTGTCAAGATGGATGATGTACAAATATATCCTGCCAGAGATAAATATATATATATACATATATATAATAAGAATGAAAAAGTTATCCAAATATCTTGTTCACATATTTTGATTATAAAACAGATCATTTTAACCTAGCATCTAAAATTTAGATTGAGTTTTGCTACTAGTTATTTTGCATTTTCTAGAGGATTTTGACCAGCAAATCCCCTGTGAGACATGAGGATGACGAGAAATCCAGAAAGAATGGGCAGTGTACCCTGACAGAGACATGTCACAGTGGGACAAGCACTAGTCTTAGAGTCAGAGTTCCAAGTTTTACTCCTAGTCGTACCACTTAGTAAATGCCAAGCTTAAGCAAGCCACCGAGCACATCACAAAATGATGGTGGTAGCCAAGATGATCTTCTAAGTCCCCTCCAGCTCTTAATGCTCTAAGATGTTTTCTCCCTGGAATTTCAGTCACTACTAGGATTGGAGGATAGTGTCTTTGATCTCGCTAGTCTTTTACACCTTAGCAATTTCTCCCACTTCCTCTACAAGCCCTTTTCAGAGATTAAAAATTAACAATTGAATGTAAGTAAATGCTTTCTGCCACAAAAATATTTTATAAAAATTTATTTATAAATATGATCACTATAATATAATGGAAAATCAATTATTAGTCCCACATGTTAAAGTCCTTCTTAAAACATTCTTTTACCATTCTTTGGGATGATGGCATCAAGAAAGTTTAAGTACTCAACGTCTCCTTATTATAAAATTTCAAATGTTTAAATTACACAATTATTTTAAACCATTGTTTAGAAGAGAAAAAGATTTAAAGCTTCCTCTAGTACACCTGCATGTCATTATAAAAGCATGATTTTAACATTTAAAAAAGAGACTCAGAAAATGAACAAGAAATGTGTCAAATTATCTGATACATTATTAGAAATTTTCCAAAAAATCATCTGGGTGTCCTTCTGCGTACACCCACTTTAATGACTTACGAACTTTACAGTATAAGGGGAAACAGCTTCTACCAGTTACAAGACAGACTAAAATACAATAAAAAGGTAAAAATTTAATATGACTTCTTACCTTGCAATGAAAACAGCAGTATGTGAACCAAAACTATACTCCAAGGTATCATTAAATTGACTTTTCTCACAGTGTTCATTTCAGTGTAGCCTTTCTCCCTGAAACGTAACCAGATTTTTGGTCTTTACTATGATGGCATCTTAGAAGTATGAGTATTTGTAGAGAGCTCAAATAATTATAAATACAGCTTTGTAATAAAGTAACTCAGAAAGGAATTCCAGGCTTTCTAATCACATACAGCATCTGAAGCCTTAGAACTTGCAGGCAACCCTTTGGCTGAGTCCCTCGTTAGTAATGCATGGCAGCACCTTACCTGAGCCTGTATTAGTTACACCCTACCCCATTCTTGCACATCATACACCTTTTTAGCCTATATTAGCTTTTTGTGACTTCTAAAAACAGTAGAATCAAAACAAACAAGCAAACAAAAAAGCTATTATTGCTCGATGTCATAAGAGATCATTATCCCTAATTGTTGATCTATTCCATGTTTTATTCATAAAATAATTACTGTCCTTTGACTGAAGATGAAATAAAATCCTATCACTCATCCCTAGAATGTCTAGATATTCTCATAAATTTTTCTTTAAGCATTAAAACTAAAGTGAAATTATGTGCATATATTTTCAACTCAAGTCCCCATTACAGTATACTGTAAGTTGACATATTCATGCAAAAAATAACAAAGATGATATTCTAATATTTAACTTTAAAAAGAAAATAAAGTAACTCACCTAATCCTGAAAACCTTCCTCCACACCCTGTTTTTCCATCCTCTATGACAAGTACCCAGTTACACAACAAAGAAGGATTTCTTAATCCAGCAGTAAGTACACTTTTCTCTGGAAGTGACTGACTACCTGGACTGGCATCAGAGAACAGCTATAATATTTCATAGTGAACTCCATAGAGATGATCTAAGACCCATAAATGAGTGAAATCCGGGTTTATATAATGGGTACACATTTCATATAGCAGATCCCACCAGTTACTTGAACTAGTATCAGATTTACTTAACAGATGGGGGCACAGTAGTAAGGAATACCTAACTATACAGAAACTATATCATTAGACAAAAACACATTGCAGTTCTTAATATCTTACTGTACTCAAGACATTTTTCATGCAATAACTGTCTGGTCTTTTCTGTGAAAAAATCCTTGACATGATATATTGCATGCCCAACATCTATTACCTAAATAGTTTCTTGTCTGTGTCTCAAATTCAATAACCTTTTACTCTTGCTTTACATGATTTTAATTCCTTTCTAATGCCTATATAATTGCTAATTCTAGGAGCCAAGAGAAGATGTTTGCTTATAAATTCATGTTTTAGGCATGAAAACACAACTCCCCCCCAAATATTAGAATGCATGTGCTATACACACACACACACACACAAACACACACACACTCACTTACTTAAAAATTTTGATGGACCAGTTTAAATAACTTAAGGATAGCATATGTTTAATAAATATTTATTGAAAGGTTATTGGTCATGCTCTTTAATTAGACAATAATATAATTCTAAACAGAGAGGCCAAATTATTTATAGTTATATTCTAAAATCGGTCTAAAAATATGTATCTAGATAACTACAATCAAAATTAAAATATTCTAGATACTTAAGAAGATGTGAATACAGAGTAAATTTAAAAGTTAAGTTTGAAATCTGTTTAGAGAACAATAACTTTTCTCCAAAGAATTTTTTTAAATTAAGGGCAACAAATTTGTTTATACAAAAAACTTATAAGTCCCTTCCCTAATTTACAATAGCTTCTCTTAGCTTCATAGTTTCCCATATAAGTCAACCTAAAATATGAAGAGTCTATAAATTATATTTTAGTATAATTTTTCCCCAATCTGGTAGTTGCTTGACTTTTCTCTTTGAATTTAATATTTTTTTACAAGTGACATACTCATGGAAAAATCACCAAATGGCAACCAAGGTTAAATTTCATGGTTCTAAAAAGAAACATTTTAATAATGTTCATAGTTATTTCCAAAAACTATCATAACTTAGAAAGGGTTAGTAAAGAGTGATATAAAACCATGAGAAAATTATTTATTTCTAATATATATTTGGATATTTTATGTACTTAATTCAACTCTATTAACTCCAAACTTTTCATCTCAAATGTCATACAGTATCTTTAAACTTTCAATTCAAATGCATCAGAGCCATTTTCACTGGTTAAAGTTGAAAATTCCAAGGCTATATCATTCGGCACTTTTATGACTGTTAATCTATTTTGAACTATTTACATTTAAAAGCTATAAAGTATTTTGTCTAGCAAAGAACACAGTAGAAATTATATGGGAATTCTCAAGGTGACCATTCTTTTATAGCTAGAGGTTTTGCATATGCTTGCTTTCTATTTTTCTTCCATACAGGCTTAGAGTAGGTGGTAGATTAGTAAAGGAAAATGAATAATGGCAAAGAAAACAATATCAGAAATTCCAAGCTCTTTTTCAACTAACTACATTATGAACTCATTACATTAATGGCAGGCTGCATGAAAATAGGCAAAATAGACTTCCATGAATAGCTACAACAGAACAGAGAGTTTAGATGAAAGATTAGACTCAGAACCACAAAAAAGAGGAATTTATGACTATTACTACATGTAGTTATTACTGTCAAAATTTAGTTGACAGCTTTTATATTTCATTCTACCCTGACAAAGGAACTTTGGCAAAAAGTGAGTCAGCCACCAGTTTATGAAGAGATATTAAGTTCATAAGAAGTCTGAGGCGACTACATAATGCATGGGATAAACTGTTCCCTTTCTGCTACAAGAGCACTGCACATTTTCCCACATGGAATATGATCTTTAGAAAGCTGACACCTGACAGCCTGTTGGCCTCAACATACCACATTAAAAACAACTAGCAGGAATGGGAAAATGTTAGGCTTATAGTTTATACATCAAGAATAAAGAAGAGGGTTATTTTAATGAAGTTTGTCATCCTTAAGTAAAATTAATTTCTTTGATGATTTATATAACATTCAGTTTTCATTCACTTAGATCAAATCTAAAATAGATAACATTTGATTCCCATCATATCACATTCTACTAGTGAAATGCAATTATTCCTCATTTGCTTTACTAAACCTAACATATTTTGGGTTTAGTGATTTTATCCAGAACTTACATTATCATCAAGCAGCAAAAAGAATCCTATACATTTGATATAGTTTTAACCACTCTAAATTTAACTGCTTTGTAATAAGAAAATTTTGCAGTATTCTCTTTATGCTTTCAAGAAGTGTGCTGCTTGGTACTTTCTGGAATGTTTCATATAATTTAATTTACAAATGACTTCCATCTTAGTTTTCCTAAATACAGACACGACTGTGTGTCATAATTGGTATCTGGGTCAATCATGATTTCAATTTAAAGCTCATCCACAGAAGTTAATGTGTTGTATTTTATAGAGACATTCATTTTTTCAAGTTGCTACAGTGCCAATGATTTACAATATCTTTTACCTTCAAAGAAGCAATGTTTCTACAACTAAAGTTTCTTCTTGTCATCATTTTAGCACCAAGTTCAAGATATAAACCCAATATTTCCTGCAGTTCTCTTTGTATTCTAAACTATTAAAACACTTACACACTATAGTGCATTACATGTACATTTATAATATATAGGGTAATGTACAATGCACTATATACATAACATAAATGAAGTTGTATTTGTTTCTTGCACTTTGGGTGGATTACCTCATGGGGTTTGTAATTTTGAATTTTGGGTCCATGTCTGGTAGGTTATTTTCTATGACAACTCTTTACTGCCAGGGTTGATGATATGCCCTCCCAAAAAAAGTTTGTGTCTACTTCTGCCAACTGCTCCAAGGAATTTCATGTTAATTTCTCAATTTGAGGGTTCCCAGAATATAGAATATGATTTTCAAATCCCAAACTCAAAGTGAGGAAAGGCCAATCTAGCTTCTGCTATTTTTTTTTTCATCTCTGGTGATATCCCTTACTTCTGTCTAACAACTTACATGGATGACTATTTTATTCAGCATGCCCAGGTATGCCAAAGACAGAACAATCAAATATCAAAAATAACATACTCTTATTTTCTAGGTCACTACTTTATGTATTTTCAAAATACTTTCTCAGTTGAATTAAAAACTTGTGCTATGTAGCCATCTATGATTCACAAATAAATATTTACCTAGACTCTTCTAATTTTATTCAAGTTATTCAAAACAAACAACTGTAAATTTATAAAGAGAGCATGTCAAAACACCTCATATGTGGATCAAATTATTTAAAATATAAAATAAAACCTGTCAGATCCCTAAAGGTCATGGCTGGTATAACTTCATATAACAAGATTCTAATTCAGACACCTGACAACCTGACAATAGCCACTGCGACCATCCCGGAATGTCATCCTGGAGTGTCATCCTGGAGTGTCAAACTCCACCTTATCACTTTCCACTTTTTTTACGTTGGCAAGGTTAATACAGAAAATCTGCCCTTAGAGATATGGCATCATTGTGGTTTTCAGCAGAGCACAAATCAGTATGAAAACATAACTTAGAAAAAACTAACTAAGCTCTTCATTGTTATTTGAGAATCATAAAAAGATCCGATCAGTCCCAAAAATGTTTCCTCCTTATCTTGACATGACCTCTTCCCTGGCTGCCAGACTGCATTAGACTCTGACTGAATTACATGAAAAATTGTTATCACTATCTCCCAAAAGCAGTGGTTCCCATGGAAGGTTTTCTTTGGTCTTCTCTTGTAACAAGGTAAGACCACCCTAGCATACAGTGGTGGTTCTCAAACTATGGTGTGTGCAAGAATCACCTCCCTAGGTGTATATTAGAGGCACAGATTCCCCTCACCTCCATCACAGCCAGTTTTCTGATCCATGAATCTAAGGGGACTACACATCTGTGTTGTAATAGAGAACCTGTATTTGGGTAAATTAACACTAAACAAATTCATTCTAGCACCAAAAAAAAGGGAATGCAAGTGAATTACAAACACGGGAACACTAAAAGAACTCACTGGAGGAGAAAGAAGCAGAGGCTGGCAAAATTAAATGGATGCTGAGAGCTAGCCTCACTACCTACTAGTGAGCAGTTCCTTGTTTGGGAAGGTGAAGTAGCTGTGTTATCTGTCCACTATTTCCACACTTCTTATACAAAGAAACGCCTCCCAGAGGCTACATAGCCTCTGTTCCATTGGCATCACTTCTTTATTACCCTCACTATGATAGGTGGAATAATGCATTCCCCAAAGACATCCACATCATAATTCCCAGAACTTGTGAATTTTCCCTTGTATGGAAAAAGAGACTCATGGATGTAATTAACGATTTCTTTAATTTAATTTCTTGTTGGCCCAATGTAACCACAGAGTCCTTTTCAGTGAAAGCTGGAGTCAGAAGGATTGGAGTGGAAAAGAGATTAAAAGACTAAGGAAGCAGCCACAAGCCAAGGATTTCAGGGGGTTTCTAGAATCAGGCAATGGAATGGATTTTCTTCTACAGCCTCCAGAAGGAATGTAGTGATGCCAACTTCTTAATTATAACACAGTGAAACTCATTACAGATTTCTGATCTACAGAACTATATGATAATAATCTGTGGGGTTTTGTAAGCCATTAAGTCTGTAGTAATTTGTTACAGCATCTATAGGAAGCTTAATACGCTTACATTATCTGGCCACCAAGGATAGGCACTTGACAGTAAACAAAGTAATATATGGTGATCCTACAACAGATTTTAATGTCTTTCTCAAGTATTGAAACATAAATCACAGAAATGAAAGTCACATGTAGTCATAAGGCTGTGGGTCCTAGAGCTTTGTGGTCACACAGAACTGGAGACAGAAGCTATTTTCTAGTCATGTACATGGTGTTAAATAAGAAAAGAAGGCTATTCTGCAAAGAGAAGAAGGAGAATGGAATAGATGTTCAGAAAGAAGCAAAGAAATAAGTGATGGAGAAGATACTTCATGACATTTTAGTTTCCATAACTACATGTATCCAATAACTTTCTTTTTAGCTGAGTTAACTTGGTTAAGTTTTAATTCTTTCTTTTTAGTTTTCATTTTTATTGAAATATACTTGATTTACAATGTTGTACAACATTGTTTACAAAAGTGTACAACAAAGCAGTTCAGTCATGCATACACATATATCTATTCTTTTCCAGATTCTTTCCCCATAAAGGTTATTACAGAATATTGAGTAGAGTTCCTTGTGCTATACAACAGATCCTTATTGACTAGTTTATATATAGCAGTGTGTACATATTAATATCAAACTCCTAATTTATCCCTCCCCTCCAACCTTTCCCCTTTGATAACCATAAGTTTTTTTCATGGTTTAAAGTTTCATTGAAGTATAATTGATTTGCAACGTTGTAATAATTACTGCTATACAACAAGTGATTCAGTTATATATTCACACACATCCATTCATTTTCAGATTCTTTTTCCATATAGATTATCACAGAATATAGTGTAGGATTCCCTGTGCTATAGGGCAGGTTCCTATTGGCCAGTCATTACACATACTACAGTGTGCATATGCCAATCCCAAACCCTCAGTCCATCCCTCTCCTCCCACCTGTCCCCTTTGGTAACCATAGTTTTTCAAAGTCTCTGAGTCTGTTTCTGGTTCTGCATATAAGTTCATTTGTATTCTTTTTTGATTCCACATACAGGTGATACCCTATGATATTTGTCTTTCTCTGTCTGACCTACTTCACTCAGTATAATAATCTCTAGGTCCATCCATGTTGCTGCAAATGGCATTATTTCATTTGATTTTATGGCTGAATAATATTCCATTTTATGTATGTACCACCTCTTCTTTATTCTTCCATCAAAGGACACTTAGGTTGCTTCCACGTCTCAGATATTGTAAACAGTGCTGCAAGGAACACTGGAGTGCATGTATCTTTTTGAATTATGGTTTTCTCCAGATATATGCCCAGGAGTGGGATTGCTGAATCATATGGTAGTTCTATATTTAGTTTTTTTAAAGAATCTCCACACTGTTCTCCACAGTGGCTATACCAATTTACATTCCCACCAACAGTGTTAGAAGGTTCCCTTTTCTCCTCACCCTGCCAACATTTACTCTTTGTAGACTTTTTGATGATGGCCACGCTGACTTGTATGAGATGATAGTTCACTGTAGTTCTGATTTGCATTTATCTAGTAATTAGTGATTTTGAGCATCTTTTCATGTGTTTTTTGGCCATCTGTCTGTCTTCTTCAGAGAAAGGTCTATTTAGACCTTCCCATTTTTGACCGGTTTCTTTGGTTTTGGTTCCTTTTTTAAAATTTTTATTATACTTGATTTACAATGTTCTGTCAAATTCTGCTGTACAGCAAAGTGATCCGGTTTTTTATATACACACACACACATACACACACATATACATATGCTCTTTTTCTCATATTATCTCCCATCGTGTTCCATCATAAGTGACTATAGTTTCCTGTGCTATACAGCAGGTTCTCATTGCTTATCCCCTCCAAATGCAACAGTATGCATCTACTAACCCTAAACTCCCAGTCCATCCCACTCCCTTATCCTCCCCATCCCCCTTGGAAACCACAAGTCTGTTCTCCATGTCCATGAGTTTATTTCTTTTTGGTATATAGGTTCATTTGTGCCATATATTACATTCCACATATAAGTGATATAAAATGATATTTGTCTTTTTCTTACCACACTTAGTATGAGAATCTCTAGTTCCAACCATGCTGCTGCAAAAAGCATTATTTTGTTCTTTTTTATGGCTGAGTAGTATTTCATTGTATATATATAATCACCTCTTCTTAATCCATTCATCTGTCAATGGACATTTAGGTTGTTTCCATGTCTTGGCTATTGTGAATAGTGCTGCAATGAACATAGGGGTGTATATATCTTTTTGAATGAAAGTTTTGTCTGGATATATACTTGGGAGTGGGATTGCTGGATCTTATGATAGCTGGAGAGGGTGTGAGAAGAGGGAACTTCTATACTGTTGGTGGGAATGTAAATTGGTATAACCACCATGGAAAACAGTATGGAGGTACCTCAGAAGACTAAATACATTTTTGGCTTTTTTGATGTAAAGTTCCACGAGACGTTTGCATATTTTGGGATTACTCCCTTGCTGGTCACTTAATTTGCAAATATTTTCTCCTATTCTGTGGCTTTTCCTCTTGTTGCTGGATTTTTTTTTAATGGTTTCCTTTGCTTTCCAAAATCTTTTAATTTTAATTAGGTCCCATTTTTTTTTGTTTGTACTGTAATTATTTTAGGAAGTGGATCAAACAAGATATTGCTGTGATTTATGTAAAAGAGCGTTCTGCTTATTTTTCCTCTAAGACTTTAATAGTGTCTGGTCTTACCTTTAAGCACTTAATTCATTTTGAGTTTATTTTTGTGTATGGGTTTAGAGAATGTTCTAATTTGTTTTTTTAACTAATTAATTAATTAATCAATTAATTTATTGCTTTTTAGGGCTGCACTTGTGGCCTATGGAGTTTTCCAGGCTAGGGATTGAATTGGAGCTACGGTGCTGGCCTACACCACAAGCCATAGCAATGCGGGATCTGAGCCACATCTGCGATCTATAACACAGCTCATGGCAATGCCAGATCCCTGACCCACTGAGTGAGGCCAGGGATTGAACCTGAATCTCATGATACCAGTCAGATTCATTTCCACTGTGCCACAACAGGAACTCCTAACTTCATTCTTTTACATGTAGCTTTCCAGTTTTCCCAGCACCACTTTTTGAAGAGACTTTTTTTCCTTCACTGTATGTTCTTGCCTCTTTTGTCATAGATTAGTTGACCATAGGTGTTTGGGTTTATTTATGGGCCTTCTATCCTGTTCCACTGATCTATATTTCTGTTTTTGTGACAGTACAGTACTGTTTTGATGACTGTAACTTTGTAGTACAGTGTGAAGTCAAGGAGCCTGATTCCTACAGTTGCATTTTTTCTTGTTCAATACTGCTTTGGCTATACAGAGTTTTTTGTGTTTCCATACAAATTTTAAAATATTTTGCTCTAGTTCTGTGGAGAATGTCATTGGTAACTTGATAGGGACTGCACTGGATCTGTAGAGTGCCTTAGGCAATATAATCATTTTGACAATATTGATTCTTCAAATCTAAGAGCGCATTATATCTTTCTGTCTGTTTCTGTCATCTTTGATTTCATTAATCAGTGTCTTACAGTTTTCATAGTACAGGTCTTTTGTCTCTTTAGGTAGGTTATTCCTAGGTTTACTCAAATAGCTTATTCTTTTTGTTGCAATGATAATTGGGGTTGTTTCTTTAATTTCTTTTTCTGATCTTTCATTGTCAGCATATAAAATGCAACAGATTTCTCTGTATTAATTTTGTATCCTGAAACTTTACCAAATTCATTGAAGAGCTCTAACAGTTTTATGGTAGCATCTTTAAGATTTTCTACTACAGTATCATTTCCTCTGCAAACAGTTATAATTTCACTTCTTCTTTCCAATTTGGTTTCCTTTTATGTCTCTTTTTTTTTTTTCCTGACTGCCATGGCTAGGACTTTTGAAACTATGCTGAATAACAGTGGTGAGAGTTGACACCCTTGTCTTGTTCCTGATCTTAGCAGAAATACTTTCAGCTTTTCACCACTGAGAATGATGTTATCTGTGAGTTGTTAAGCATTTCTTACATCTTCTCAGTCTGCACCTCCATTATTTTTCTGAGATTTTGGATCATCCTTACTATCATTACTCTGAATTATTTTTCAGGTAAATGGCCTATCTCCACTTCTCTTAGTTGCTCTTCTGGTTTTTTTTTTTTTTTTTTTTTGTCTTTTTGCCTTTATCTAGAGCGACACCCGCAGCATATGGAGGTTCCTAGGCTAGGGGTCTAACAGGAGCTGTAGCTGCCAGCCTATGCCACAGCCACAGAAACTCGGGATCCGAGCCGTGTCTGCAACCTACACCACAGCTCATGGCAACGCCGGATCCTTAACCCACTGAGAAAGGCCAGGGATTGAACCCACAACCTCATGGTTCCTAGTCGGATTCGTTAACCACTGAGCCACGAAGGGAACTCCTCTTCTGGGGTTTTCTTATTCCTTCATCTGGAACATGCTTCTCTGCATCTCACTTTAGCTTCCTATGGCTTTCTGCACACTGCAAGATCATTGCTTCACATACTTCTGGTGTCTGCCCCCTGGTGGTCGAGACTGGTCTAGGAGCTTTGCAGGCTTCCTAATGGGAGGGACTGGTCCTTCCACTGGTGGGTGGAATTAGGTCTTGTACCTCTCATGGGCAAGGCTGTGTCAAGGGGCATGTTTAGAAGCAACTGTGAGTTCAGGAGGACTTCAGGCAGCCTGTCTGCTGATGGGTGGGGCTGTTCCCACCCTGTTGGTTGTTTGCCCTTAAGTGTCCCAGCATTCGAGCCTCCAGGCTGTTGGTTGGGGCCAAATGGTGACCTTCTGGAGAGCTCATGTGGATGATTATTCCCTTGGGCTTTGCCACCAGTGTCCTTATCCCCACAGTGAGCCATAGCTGATCCCCACTTCCCCAGTAAACTGCAATACCTGCAGGTATGTTTAGCCCAGGCTCCTATGGAGTCACTGCTTTGCCCTGGGTATCAGTGCAACTGAGACCACCTTGTATATACACTTAAGAGCAGAGTCTGTGTTTCTCCTAGTCCTGTGGAGCTCCTGAACTCAAGCCGTTTGCCTCAAAGCCAAGTGCTCTAGGGGATCTTTTTCCTGATGCTAGACCCCCAGGTTGGGGAGCCTGACGTAGGCCTCAGCTCCCTTGCTCCTGTGGGAGAACCTCTGCAATACAATTATTTTTCAGTGTAGTTGTGGGATTTGATTATATCACCACAGCATCCTTCCTTCCATCTCACTGTGATCTCTTCTTAGTTTCTGGGCATAGAATATCTTTTTTGGTAGGTTCCAGTCTTTTTTGTCAATAGTTGTTCATCAGTTACATGTGATTATTGTGCTTTTCTGAAAGGAGACAAGCTTAAGTCCTTCTACTCCACGATCTTGTCTTCCTCTCAGGATTTTATTCCTTGACATTCAACGATCCATGAATGAAACAGAGGAACTAAAAAATGGGAGAATCACTGTGATGGTTGATTTCATGAGCCAACTTGCCAGGACCACAGGGTGCTCAGACATTTAGTTAAATAATATTCTGAATACGTCTGTAAAGGTGTTTCTGCATAAGAGTAACATGTGAATTGGTATACTGAATAATGCAGACTGCTCTCCCCAGTCTGGGTGGGCCTCATCCAATCCACTGAAGGACTGCATAGAACAAAAATGCAAGTAAGGAAGGATTCACTGTCTGTGCCTGACTATCTTTTGAGCAAGACATCAGTCTCCTGCCTTCAGATTGACAAGTACTATACCATTTGCTCCCCTGGCTCTCTAGCTTGCTGACTACAGATCTTAGGACAATGACCTTCTAATAAGAGACTCTATAAATTAGATGGGGATTACTATTCCAAGGCTCCCAAGTCATCTGTTTAGACATAAAGCAAACTGGAGAACTGAGATGTATATGTACAAAAAACTATTACATTTTCCCAGCTATTACCTTTCCCTTGTTGAAAGGTATTAGATAAGATGGGAGATACAATTTGAGAATGGGAACCCCAAGAGAAACAGAAATGAGGCACTGTGAAATAGTTTCTTTACCACCAAGCATTGTGCTGAGTACAGACACTGTTTTGCTCTCTAAGAGTCAGATCCAGGAGAACCTCTAGGTCAGACTTCTCTTACAGTGCTCCTTTGGTGGGAGCTGGGGCAACTTCATTAACATAGGAAAGTTGTGATAAGACTGGGAGTTTGGGAGAGTTTTTGGCACCGAGTGGCTTGGAGATGAAGACTTTCATCTAAGAATTATGTGGCCTATAGACAACAGGTCAGATAGCTTGCCTTGGATTGTTTCAATTATTGTTCCCAGCTCAGGCATATTCTCCTTGTTATAGAATCATATGTCTTCCCTTTTCTACCTGATTTTTCAATACCTCCCACTGGAGTAGTAGAAGTATATTTCCCCTCTTCATTTATGTTTGAATTGATCATATGACTCTCTGGCCAATGGAAGGTTAGCAGGCAAAACTCCAGCAGAGGCTTTACATGTGCTTCAGAGTTTTGAATTTTCTCTTGCACTTCCGCAATCCCTTGGAAAAAGAACATGTCCTAGATTGCCACTGGTTCAAGGAGAAAGAGAAGACAAGTGGAGAAGACTCCAGCTTAAAACAGCCTCAAAGAGCAGACTCATGTGGTCCAGAAAAATAATCCATGCTATCACTTACATGTGTAATCTTTAAAAAAGGACACAATGAACTTCTTTACAGAACAGATACTGATTCACAGACTTTGAAAAACTAATGGTTTCCAAATGAGACAGGCTGGGGGGTTGTGGGATGTGCTGAGGGTTTGGGTTGGAAATGCTATAAAATTTGGTTGTAATGATCATTGTACAACTATAAATGTACTTGAGTAATTAAAAATGCTATAATTAAAAAAATGAAGGGATACAGGTCCTGATTTAAAGCTGATAGGGAGGACACCACAAAGAGGGAGATAGTAAAAACATGGACATAAGAGGCTGCTCAGAAGAGAAAGTTCTTGAGAAATAGGACAGCCTTCTCTCAAGGAGTATATAACCAAGAGGGCAAGAGAAGTTACATATACGTAATGGGGATAATGTTTTAAATACGGTCTTATGTTTTCCTCTTTTGGCATTTTATGTGTATGACCTTCTCCAAGGTTAGAACAAAGCATAAATCTTCACTGGATATTCGGATTATCTCAGCCATGAAGGAAAAAGGCAAAAGGGAAAATACAATATTCAGCTTCAAATCTACACAAGAAGACATCTTTTCTACAAAAAGACAACAAATTTAAAAGCCAAGCTTTTCCAACAAAGAAGGAGTTTTATATACTACTTATTTTCTCTTCTTATATATTAAGAAGCAAGACTGAGGGAATGGATCTTAAGAGTATTATACAACAGAGTTCCCAGTAAGGTAAGAGGAAGAAGGAGTTATAGGCCATCACACACAGCCAGAAAGACTGTAGGGAGGAGAAAGGATCAAAGATGGGAAAGAATTGGCTCCACAATGGGTGTGCTGAAGGTAGAAGCAAACAATGCATAAGCAAAGGGAGGACCTGAGTGCAACCTGGCAGCCCTCAGATGCCACTTGACATGAGACCACATGCCTCCACCAGAATGTTGTGGAAGGTCGTTAAGAGTCTGATTCAGAGCTCACATGGGGCACTTTCTTCAGAAAGAACCACCTTAGAATCAGGAGTCTGCTGGGTGAACTGCATCGCCAAGGATTCACAGACTTCAAAGGGGCCCATAAAGCCAGTGAGAGCTGAAGTACAGCCCAAAACCATCAGAGAAAATAGCTAGAGGAATAAAGCAGGAGTTACAGCAGCTTCCATCAGCAGTTGCAAACACTGCCAGAACCCTAAGGATAAGACCGATTGTACAGCAAAGGTTGCCGGCACACGAGAAGTCTAGTCAGCCACTCCTAGCAGAGACTAGCACTAGTTCAGAGAACTCTTTACAGACCTCAGAGCCAGTGTTCCAAAGACAGACAAGGACAAGTAGGCCACACCCAACCCCTACATCTAGATGCCAGCCAGGGAAGGGACTAGAATTCTGAAGGATATTTACCTAAGCCATCTAAATAGAGCTGTGGATGGTGGTCATAATAGGGTCAGCTACAGAAAAAAATAAATAAGGAAACCGTTCATTAAGCATCTGTGTATGATGTTGGTGAATCTGAGGCCCCACCATATTTATAAATAATAATATTATTACATTGACCACAACAGATGTCATGTGAGGTATGTAGCTAGAAGACTATAGAGCATTTTAGAAGACAGAACTGAGACATGGGTTAACCTTGCCTGAGACAGCTGCATTTCCTGTGAAAGACTAGAGGGAAGAAAATAAACAATGGGAGGGGAGAGGAGCTGTAGCCCAATGCTCACAGACTCATCAAGGCCGGCACTCATTGTCTTGTCCACACACATCCCCCGGCAAATCAAACCCCAGGGGTGGTTCCAGATCCCACCTCTGAATCCCACCTACTTGTTAGTAGAGAAAGAGCCAGCCTGAGCTCCCAAGGTCTAAGACACTGGAACAAAACCTTCAAGAATGACTCATTGTGCACTCAACCAGGCTGGACGGAGCAGGCATGAACAGAAAGGATAATGTTGTGAGATGGCACAATTCTCAAGAAAAATCTCCCCTTTTTGTTACATCCAATGATATGCTGGATCTAGCTCAGGGGAAAGGGAAGAGCCAAGAATTGGAGTATTTGCAGATTTCCATGGTTAAATACTTCCACCAGAGCCAATTTTGAGCTACCCATATGATTCCAACTGGGGCATAAAATTCCTGCAAATTTAATAATTGGCTTTTATGAGCTGGTAAGAGCTGGCTTCAGCCCCACTACACTGCATCCCAGTTTAAGAGTCATGGTAGGACACTGCCTGTATCAAATATGAGTAGACCCCCAGAGTCCAGTGATTTTTTTTATTTACACTTCTACCTGATTGATACATGTTATGACCTTCAAAATGATGTGACACTGTCTTTTGGAATGAAAGTTTTATCCAGTGTAACATCCAAATGAATCAGTCTACAAAACAGAAATAGTCTCTTTCACATAGAAAACAGACTTGTGGTTGCCAAGTGGAAGGGAGGATGAAGTGGGATGGACAGGAAGTTTGGGGTTGGTAGATACCAACTACTACATTTTTCAGAATGGATGAGCAATGAGGTCCTTCTCTACAGCACAGGGAACTATACCAAGTCTCTTGGGATAGACCATGATGGAAGATATAATATTAAAAAAGGAGTGTGTGTGTGTGTGTGTGTATGACTGGGTCACTGCTATACAACAGAAATTGACTCAACACTGTAAATCAACTATATCTTAATAAAAAAATAAATTTAATTTTTTAAAATTGGATGTTACACTAACAAGTCAAATATTAGGTTGAATTAAATCATATAAATTTCAATCTACTAGCCAGCTAGCTTTATTTAATAAGCTAGTTTATATCCAGGAAATTTATTTCCCTTTAACCTGAGTTTATATTTTATAAACAAATTTTTCTTCGATGGCTCTATGAATTTGTCATTAATAAGGCCTTTGTAGCAAGTACAGAAAAGCCCTCTGCTGGCTCACTTTTGAAAGGCAATGTGTCTGCTCTCAGGCTTTATAGCATTCTTTTCTTCTGTTTGGCAAGCTGAGCCAAACAGAAAATTCTGCCTTAAAATGTCATTAAGATAAGAATGGCCTAACTGTTTCTAGTAGATTCCATTGTTAAAACATGAGACTTGTCAGCTTATAAATCATATCATGCTTCATTATTCCAAAGATTAGTTATAATAGCCCAAGAAACTTTTATAAACATCAAACTCCTTTTTTGAAAATCATACTCTAAGATATCAGGGGTGGGGTGAGTGTTTACTTGTTGAGTATATTAAAAGAAATTACATTAAAAAGAAAAATGAGGTTTCTTAACACATTTTCTACATAGCAGGATTAAGCCAGATGGTTTTGAGAAGGAATTTGAATGAGGAAAAAAATTTCAATAGCCATATTACTTCATCATTATTTTAGTGTGACTCACATAATTCTATAGCCTATTGTTTGTACTGTTATTACCAGTTTGGAGAATTTTTTTTCTCATTTCTAATAGGAAAAGAAGCAACAGTTTACTCATTTTACATAATTTTTAGGTTTAGGGAAAAATCATCGAAATAAATCAGTATTACTTTTTATCATCAGAAAAAAATGGAAATGCTATCTTAAATATAATTTTAAAGTATTCTCTGACATAATATTATATAAGGGAAACCTTTCTTATTTAGGCAATAAATATCCATTACCATTGTGTCAGATTAATCTGACTAGACTTCAAAATTTGCCATAGTTCGAAAGATCTAGAACATAGTATTCTGATTCTGTTTCTGGTCAGGACAATTAGAAAAGAGTGTTTTTATTTTTCTAATATAAATCAAACTTAAGTTACTCTTGATGATTTACGGTGACTCTGCTTGGTGATTTAAATTCGTAATAAGGGAGTTCCCATTGTGTCTCAGTGGTTAATGAACCCAACTCAAACTCATGAGGACACAAGTTTGATCCTGGGCTTGCTCAGTGGGTTAAGGATCTGGCATTGCTGTGAGCTGTGATGTAGGTCACAGATGCAGCTCAGATCCTGTGTTGCTGTGGCTGTGGTGTAGACCCGCAGCCACAGCTCCAATTCAACCCCTAGCCTGGGAACTTACATATGCCATGGGTGTGGCCCTAAAAAAATGAAACACACACACACACACACACACACACAAAAACAATCCTAATCAGAAAATACTGCTTTATTGTCAGGTGGATGGCAGTTGCTGGAATCACTTAAGGTTCTTTAGCTGCAAGTGTAAGAAACTAACTCTGGCCAACCTAAGCAAAAGAGGAATTATTAGAGGTTATTGAAGATCTCACAGAACTAAACATAAAGTTGAAGAATTAAGTTTAGATTTGGCAGTATGTAACACATGAAGTCATTAGTTTGTATACCTTAAAGTTACACAATGTTATAAGTCACTTATATATATGAGCAAAGTCTAAGGGGAAAAAGAATCATGCTTAGTAAAATGAATATTAGGTAATCACCTAAGATAAATGAATTTCAACTATGTCTTATTTCTTTACAAAAACTCTACTTAAGATTTAAAGTCCCTCAAAAACTGATTGGGTCACGTGCCTAACCCTTTGGTATACAGAAGGAATTTCAATGGACACCTCAACTTCCATTGTAAAATTCTACACACTTTGGGGAATCATCTAAAACACAAGCTTCACCACACTACTCACTCTGTTTTATCTGTGACATCACAAACTCCATCCGTATAGAAGAAAGATATCTACTTCTCTGTCTGTTTCTTCTTTTGTAAAATAAGAAGAAAGCATTAGATAACGTCAAATTTCCTTTCTTTTTTCAAAAAAATGTCTTTGACTTTATTTTATTTATTTTATTTTATTTTTGGCTACGTCCTTGGCATGTGGAAGTTCCTGGGCCAAGGATTAAACCAGTGCCATAGCAGTGGCAATGACAGATCCTTAACTGCTAGACCACCAGGGAATCCCCCACACATTCATGGTTACTACTTTTTTTTAATTTAATTAATTTTATTTTTTTATTTCTTATTACTTAATGAATTTTATTACAGTTATCACAACCAAATTTTATAGCATTTCCATCCCAAACCCTCAGTGCATCCCCCACCCCCCAACCTGTCTTATTTGGAAACCATAAGTTTTTCAAAGCCTGTGAGTCATTATCTGTTCTGCAAAGAAGTTCATTGTGTCCTTTTTTTTAGATTCCACATGTAAGTGATAGCATTTGATGTTGGTGTCTCATTGTCTGACTGATTTCACTTAGCAGGTAATTTCTAGGTTCATGGTTACTTCTTTGGCAGACATCGAAGCCACTTTTGGAGAATGCTTCCTTCTAGCAAAGGGACTTTTCCTAAGCCTTGTGCCTCTCAGCCTTCACCATCCCTCCCTCCCATTTATCCTCAAGTCTTTAGAAAACATCTAAAGCTTTTCTGGCTCTTGCATATGCCACAGCAAGTCTCTAGAACTCAGTGGATCTCCTTGGAGAACTAAAAATCAAACACATTTTTATCCCAGCACATGTAAGGATAAGTGGTATTGTGTGAAATATAACATTTCCTTCATCGAATAGTAGATATTCCAGGTAATACATGCAAAAATTAAGAATAGGTTCTTTAAATTATTTTGTTTGAAATTTTTCACAAAAATAAGACATTTATCTTAATAAAGAAAAGTCCTGGTGCTCCATCTAGAGGACATTTTGTATTTTCCAGATTAAGGGGGTTAAAGGGTCCACAGAGATGTCCAACCCTCCAAATCTTGCTGTGATAATCCCAGCAATAATTTTCTAAAACTCAACAGATATGTATTTTAAAAATTCTTAATAAGCCCATACTGTGTAACACTGAAGAGGACATTTTTTTCCCAGTTTCAACTGACAGTCTAAGTAATAACTTTCTTTTTTATCCATGAAATATTTGGATACATACAATGTACTCACTGTGCTTACTTGCAGGAGTTTCACGGTTAAAATTTTTTGTTACAGTTTCTAACAACCACTTACTAGGTTTTAATCATTTTCATCAATTATCAGAAGCTTTTAATATAAAAGCTATTTCCCCTCATTTAAAAAAAAAAAAGGGGAGTTTCCCTTGTGGCTCAGCAGAATCGAATCTGGCTAGCATCCGTGAGGCTGCAGGTTCGATCCCTGGCCTCACTCAGTGGGTTAAGGATCCAGCATTGCCATGAACTGTGGTCTAGATCACAGATGTGGCTTGGATCTGGCATTGCCGTGGCTGTGGTATAGGCCAGTAGCTGTAGGTCCAATTCGACCCCTAGCCTGGGAACCTCCACGTGACACAGGTGCATCCCTAAAAAGCAAAAAAAGTGAAATAAAATAAAATATACTGGATAAAAATATACATGTCCTTTTTAAATTAGAATTACACAGCATTTTCCTTCAAAAAGACCTGTCTGTTAACAGAACGTGCTATCTTTATTTTTAATGACAGTAGTTTCAGTTGAGTAATGCTTTGCAGAATCTGGGAGAACCTTCCTTTTTATGTAAAAGCCAGGACCTGATTTTAGAGAAAGCAATGTTTCCTGCATGGAAATTCAGTTTTCACCGAGTGGAGCACACACACAGTCTCTATTTTCCCATAAAATTCTGTGAGAAAGTAAGGTCATATGGTGAAGCAAAGAAGGAGGGACTAGGAATAAGGATCTGAGAGAGAATCCTGTGGGGGCAGGGGTGACTGGCTGATCTTGGACTGCAGCCATCTCAGTTAGGGTAGTATAGCAACCATGGCTGGACAAGCAGGCTGAGGCCTTTACTTACTGTGCTTGTTTTGTTGAAGGTAAAAACCAGCTGCACAGTAAGGTCTGTGAGAACGGATACAATCGTCAAGCAGAAAGTTTTGCTCTGGGGTCTGACTTGTCACATCAGTTTCGTCAAAAAGTTTACCATATGTCCTAGAGAGAGAAAATAATGTATCAGAACTTCCAAGATACACAGGCCATGGAAGTAGATTTTTCCTATAGAAGGAAAGAGCAGGGCTGGGTGGGGATCTGTCCTGATATCTCTTTCACAAAAATATTTGCTACATAGTCTTTTGTATAAATTGTGATTTTTCTAAGGGATGGCTAATGTAATAATTAACTCACAGAGATGAGTTTCTTGAAAGTAAATCTATGTGAAATTTCATTTTAGAATTCCTTAATTGAAATGTAAATAGTGTTTAAGTGACTGCCAACAGGGACTGTTCTATAGCACAAGGCACTATACATGATATTCAGTAATAATCTATATGGAAAAAGAATCTGAAAAAGAATGTATGTGTGCATATGTATAATGGAATCACTTTGTTGTACAACAGAAATTATCACAATATTGTAAACCAACTATACTTCAATAAAACTTTAAAAAATGAAAGAAATAAAAATATAAATAGTGTTTAAGTGTGCTAGAGTATTAAACACTGGTCTAGCAGTCCTTGTGCCCTCTCTGTCCCTCTAAACAAAGATGAAGATAATTTTCTCAATGTCACAAAGCTACTGAGTAGTGGAGCTGGCTGACCCTGAGCTTTCACTCTTTTATGTCACATATTACAACATAATCATTATAAACTAATTTAACACCAAAGCCTTAAGGAACCAATTTTCAAAAAATCTTTAATGTCCCATCTCAGTAATAGGTTAACTGTTTGGATGTGGTATTCTTATTTGGAAGGAGAAATAACAAACACAATAAAACTTTATAAATTATTACCGTATTTGGTTCTTTTGAGTAAATTTAAATGTATGAAGAAACACATTAAGTGGTTTTTAAAAATTCACTTAGCACTTCTCTACCTCGTTCTAAAATAGTATGTATCTGGCAGTATCCAATACTTTTAATGCCACAATATGAAAATAAGCTTAAAATATGTCTTATGATCAGAAAGGAGCTATCCTAGAAAGCAAAGTGGCTTCAGATCTGAAGATGAAATTGCCCCCATGTCCTTCCAGCCCACTCCCTTACGCTAACAGAAAGCCTTTCCCAAGAACTGGCCTACCTTAAGTGAGATTGTCATTTCCCTGTTTGTTGCAGCCTTACCAGGCTTCTCTGCACCAGCCTGGGAAAAGCATGAACTACAAAGGAAGAACTATTTAAAAAAAAAAAAAAAAAAAAAAAGAGAGACACTAAGAATAATAACACTTGGAGTTCCCGTCGTGGCGCAGTGGTTAACGAATCCGACTAGGAACCATGAGGTTGCGGGTTCGATCCCTGCCCTTGCTCAGTGGGTTAACGATCCGGCGTTGCCGTGAGCTGTGGTGTAGGTTGCAGACGCGGCTCGGATCCTGCGTTGCTGTGGCTGCGGCGCGGGCCGGTGGCCACAGCTCCGATTAGACCCCTAGC
>PVHT021183617.1:18297184-18324945 GCA_004024745.2 Catagonus wagneri | reverse complement strand
ACTTGTTCTACCCAGTTATTTCAAGGGTTTCTTGCAGTTTTTGGAGGTTTAAATTGATCAGCATTCAGATGATGATTTGTCCAACTCGTTTTATATTTAGATGCATTTTTTGATGTATTTGTGGGAGAGGGTGAGCGCGACCTCTTACTCCTCCGCCATCTTGCTGCCTCTCCCCCATGGATTTTCTGACTCCTTATTTGTCCATTTATCCTGATCTCTCTCTACTAGCATCTAATGGTAGTGCCACCTTGAATCCTTTTGTGAATAAATTAGAATAAGCATCAATTAATCAATTATGGTTACAAAGTTTTTCTATACAGACTATAAAGACACAGCCATTGACATCAAGCACAAAGATTTTTTATATAAAATGTACATCACCAGCATTTGCTAAAAACTATTGTGGTAGGAACTAAACTAAACTTATACACATCTCTTCATTTAATCTCATGATTAATGAAGCAACTCTATGAGGTCATTCCTTTATTATCCCATTTTACAGATGGGTAAATTGATCCAATGAGGTAATTAATGTGTAATATAGCAAGTAAGAGGCAGAGCTTGCATTACAACCCTTACAATCCAATTTCAGAGTCAGTGCCCCTAATCACTTGGTCTACTGCCTCTCTCTCCAGCTTGCCCTTATCATTATGCCTTCCCCATTTTCCTGATTCCTCTCTATATGCACCACGTTACATCTTAGGATGCCACTTTCTCACGTTTAAGAAAAAATTTGCCTCCAGAGCCAGTGTCTTCAACTAGAAGGTTTTGTTGCCATACACAGAGTGTGAATTAGCAAGTTCAAGAAAAGGCCCATTGCCTCATTTTTCTAAAATTGGATTAAATCTGAGTGCCCAGACATCAGGGTAGAAGGATGACAATCCACTACCAGTTGTGTGGGAGATTCAATTTCTCCCTATATGAAATCATAGAAGAATTCTATCACAATATCAGGGGGAAAAAAAATGGTAGGGAGAGACAAAAAGAATCCATGCTTACTTCTGGTTCTTTCAGCCATCCACTATCCTGCTAATTAAGCATGACGCATTCCCTTGTCTGGTACAACACTCAATATGTTGGTGACTCTCAAGTCTGTGGCTTCAATCTATTTTCTTGTCTTGAGCTCCAAATTAATATATCTAATTGCCTAGAGGTAAGTTCACAAACACTACAAATTTAGTATGTCTAAAACTAAACAAAACCATCACTTTCTAATATACCCTCCCAACCACCATACAGTTTCCTTTTTTATTACTCATTTTAGTAGATGATATAATTATCTACCCATTTCTAAAATGACAGGGCAGGACTGGATTCTTCTTAAGACTCCTACTACTTTTTCAGATTGTACATCTAGAATTTCGAGTTTGAATAACTATTGATGACCAAGTCCCTGGATTATACCATCTTAAACTGCTTCTACTGGCCTTGATAGGTGATAGATAGATGATAGATACATAGATAGATAGATAGATAGATAGATAGATAGATAGATAGGCAGGCAGGCAGACAGGCAGACAGATATGCATGCTTGTACAGTTTGTTCTCTGCACACTTATTACACTTGGGATTGTCGCTGAAAGCACCCTTTATATTATGATCATTACAGACTTTATGTTTTTTAAAAAATTTTCTCACTTCACAGAAAAACATCCATTATAAACAGTGATATGAGTATTTTCCAAAAAATAAAGTACCTTGAGAAAGGATACCATTATCTAATTTGCATAAAAAGTTCCACATAGGCCAACAGTAGCATTGGGCCTCCCTGTTTCTAGACATCTCCTCTAAACTATTCACACACTGTTACAATACTGATCTTTCCAAATGCAAAGTTTATCATGATTTTCCTTCAGTTTAAAGGTCCCCATTACCTGCTTTAGCCTAACTGCTGATGAAAATGTTCTGCTTGAACCGTCCTGAACTTCTTATAATTACTTGAATGCACTATGACCCATGCAATTCTTTGAGCTTATAATACTAATTCAAACCATTCTCATCTTACCAGCTTCCTACCTGGAAAATGTCTAATCTTCCTTCTAGAGCAGTTTAATGTTCTCTCTCTCTAAATCCTTCTCTCCTTTCTTTAGTGCCTTCATCCTACCTCTATATCTACCAATCATACTATAACACAATTTTTTTATTTTTTACCTGATCTCGCACTAAATCAGGAGCTCCCTGGTTTAGTATAACCAGATACTATTTAACTTTTCTTTTGGTGATGCAAATTGGTATAAAGGGAATGCACTAGATCAAACAACTGGCTAATTGGCTCTACTACCTACTGTCTCACATATTCTTTGAGATGTTGCTGCCTGCTGGAAAGCTTGCACTTTGAGCTATGCTAATTTGTGCTACATTTGCTGAGTCTTACTGAGCCTCTGTCATAGATTTAACTGACCTAAGCAGAAAGTTTTGAAAACTAACATTTAGGGACAAGAGTATAAGATCGGGGCCCTACCTAAAGTGACTCTGGGTCATGTGTCCCGGGCCTGACCTATTTGTGTGTTGCAGATTGAATCATGTGTTTGATTCCAGCATAAGCTGTGACTGACTCTAAGCTCAGGAGAATGAGCATCAGCCCTAATTCTAGACAGAGCTCAGGAGAAAGGCTTTTACACTATGGAATATACAGGCCCACATATGTTGTATACAGACTGCTTATGGTTGGCCACTTATGTCAGGGAAGGTAGTTACTGTGGGGCATGCTACTGTTACATTCCTAAAAGCCATCCTATCCAAAACACTGTCAAGAAATAACTATTGACCCTTTAAACACATACAATATTAAAACAATACATTTTAGGTCTTTTTGGATTCCAATGGCAACATAGTCCTCATTTAAAATTTTTCTTAATCTCATTCATGCCATTTTTCTTAAGCTGACCCACCTGGAGTGAGACTTCCCACAATAAAGCGCTCTAGAATCTGTCTAAATCACACTACTATAGTACTCTTCTTCGTGTTCCCCAGAGACTCCTCCATGTCAAGGCTTCAGCAACTTCCTCTAATACCTGTTGGAGTCTACGGACTATCCATGATGGCCACAAGTTGCCCGTGGACTTCTAGGATAAAAAAACACCCTCCGCAGCCACACTGGATTGCGCCATTAAAGAGACAATCATTGACTGTATACTGGGTCATCCTGAAAACAAAACTCCCACCGGCCTTGACCATGACCCTCCATACCCCCCTGCCCATTATCCCTTTGGTTATAAAAGCAGCACCCTCCAAGCTTGGCAAGGTCCCCAATGCCTCTTTGTTAAATAGAAATGGTACCCACATGATATAGACAGACCTGGGCCTTCTGGAATATCTCACCTACAAGAAGGGGTGAACTCCCCTGACTTCAGTACCTTGTCAAATGCCTAATTTTTAGAAGTCACACCTCTCAAAGATCCTTTGGCTATATGAGGAGCCCCTTGGAAACAGCTAAGTGAATAGCAATGGGAGTTTGTGTATTTTATAAATAGCAGTGTCACCAAAATGTGATGGATGCTCACTGGAGAGCTGCTGCTTTAACTGGCATGTCCCAAATCATGGCTGGGACCAAATGGCCAACACAATCCAAAACTTTATGCACTGGATGCCCTAATCTAATTTTGGCATCATTTTCACATCTTTAACACCAATATCATTAGTCTGACCATCTAGTCCAGTAGCAACAATTCTTTTTTTGCTTTTTAGGGCCACACCCTCAGCATGTGGAAGTTCTCAGGCTAGCTGTCGACTCAGTGCTACAGCTGTCAGCCTATAGCACAGCCACAGCAACTTGGGATCTGAGCCCTGTCTGTAACCTACACCACAGCTCACGGCAATGCCAGACACTTAACCCACTGAGTGAGGCCAGGGATCGAACCCGCATCCTCATGGATCCTAGTCAGGTTCATTAACCACTGAACCATGAAAGGAACTCCAACAGCAATTTCTTACTCAAGGTTACTTAGAGTAAAGAACTCCAGGAATCTCTTGCCGCATAGATATTCCAAATATAAATCAAGATCTCATATGTCTCTGCAAGTACTAAAGCCACAATACAAGGCCTCATTCCCTTAAGAGTTCCTAACATTACTGAAAGTGATCAAGATACTCATTTCACTTCTCAAAATATAAATACTGCTCTTGCAAAACGCATTTAATGAAGCTTCACCTCCTTTATATGACCTTAAGCTACAAGATTTATAGAGTGCCATAATGATTTACTTTAAAAAGGTCAAGTTCAATTAAATGAAACATGACCCACTTCAGTCATCAGTCAAATATCAGTGTGAGTTGTAATTAAGAGTCTGACTCCATTTTTGATGTTTGACTGCTGACAGCTTTGAAGCCTCACCACCCCTACTTCTCCTTCTGTCCCACATGTGGGTAAACTGATAAGAGAGCTCTCCTCTGCTTAAGCAGAATTTCAAACCAACTAAGCCTGCTCCAGTGAGCAGCCCCACCCCCAATCACATAAAAGCCAAGTCAGTCTTGTTCTCCCTGCTCTCTAAAGCCATTTTCAGACCTGCTTGGGAGGTTGCTTTGCTCTCCTTAGAAAGCCTCACTCTGTAAATAATAAACCTTTTCAAATAATATATTCCAGTTCTGTACTAGGATTGGAGTCTTATCTGCAACTTCCACCTCAAAAGCAATAGTTAAAACTAAGAAGTCACAATTTACATACCAGGAAGAGAGAAATAGCTTTCAAAATTATAAATGTACAGATTCAAAAAGATAAGGGTAGAAAGAGGATTTTAAAAGCAATATTACTTCTGCTTCTAGCAAAACTAGAGTAATAGGGTCCAGATTTAATTTCCCAACTGAAATAACCAAAAGCCTGTACAAAATGTGTGAAACAATGGTTTTTAGATATTGGACATCAGGCAACACTGAACAGTGATCACTGAGAAAAACAGTGTGGTGAGCCCTTCAATTGCCCCAGTTTAGTATCTGAGAGGGAGGAGAGGTGGATCTCAGGCACAGTTTGGTAATCTCTCTGAACTGAGGAGACATGCTGAGAGATGCAGGAGGCCAAGACAGCTAGAGTTTGCAAGGCAGAGTACTAAAAAATAGAGAGCTGCATAGACAGAGCTCTAGAGACCTGCAGAAAACCCTCTTAAATATTCAGTTGAGTATTGGTTAGCGTACGCATGTAAGTATAAACTATCTGATACTGGCAAAAATTAAAAAACAAACAAAAAACTTCCTGGGCTAGGAATAGTTCATGTTCCTATAATCCATGGCATAAAATCTTGTAATTCACAGAATATTGAGTAAAGTATGAAGAAGAGTATTACTTCAGTAGTGAAGTCAATTAACCCTAGGTGAAAGGTTGCTCTGATTCAGTCTAACAAAGCTTAAAAGTGACCTTAAAGAATAAATATAATATATGTAAGATCTACACACTAAATACTTCAAAACATTCTGCAAAAATTAAAAGAGGCCTAAGTAAATGGAAACATATACCATATTCATGAATCAGAACACTCAAAGTTGCTTAGACATCATTTTTCCTCAAATTGATCCGTGGATTAAATGCAATCCCAAACAAAATCTCAACAGGGTTTTGTAAAAATTCAACGGGTGAATCACCAAAATAACTTTCATAAAGAAGAATAAAGTTGAGAGATTTATCCTTCAGATTTCAAGGCCTATTATAATGTCACAATAACTAAACAATGTGGGATTAGTGACAACACAGACAATGAGTTTAGTAGAATGAAATAGAGAACCCAGAAACAGACCAGTACATATATGATCAATTAGTTTTCACTGAACATGCCAAGCTAATTTCAGGGGGAAATGACAATCTTCTTAACAAACTGTGTTGGAATAACTGGATAGCCACACGATTAGGGAATGTACCTCAGCCTTTACCTCACAAGGTATATAAAAATTAACTTGAAATGGGTCATGAACCTAAAATTAAGAGCTAAATTTTTTAGCAAAAAACTGAAGAGAAGATCTTCATCACCTTGTTTTTGCAAAGATTTCTTAAATACACAATATAAAAGGCACAGACTATAAAATCATCACATTCTATCATCAAATTTAAAAGATTTTATTTTTCAAAAAATATTGTGTGAAAACATTTTAAAAACATTTTTCTGAAAAAGAATATTGACCTAGAATGAATATATAAATATACATTTCTTACAATTCAATAAGACAAGCAAGCCAATAAAAAATGGACTAAACAACTGAACAGACATTGCACCAAGGAAGATGTATAGATGGCACATAAGCATATCACAAGATTTTCAACATCATTAGCCATTAGGAAGACTCAAGCTTATCCTGAAACCTTTTGGAAAAGTAAAAGAACTAGAATAACCAAAACACTTAAAAGCCAAAAGAAGATCAAAGTTGGAGGACTCACAGTACCTGATTTTTCAGACTTACTATAAAACTTCAGTGATCAAAAAGGGTGATGTTAGTAAAAGGACAAGGTCAGTGAAACAGAAAATAAACACGAAGCTAATATTTGGCAATGTGCAAAATCAATTCAATGGAGAAAGGATTTCTTTTCAACAAACGGTGCAAGAACAATTGGACATCCATATGCCAAAAAAAAGAAAGTAAGAAAAATGACCTTAACTTGTATTTTTAATTTTATACAAAAAAATACCTCAAAATGGATCATGGGATCATGGACCTAAACATAAAATATAAAACTATAAAAGTGTGAATGAAAACAAAGGAAAGGAGATTAAAGGGATGATGGTGACAGAGCTCAATTAACATCTGCCACAGATACATATTCATTTTCCTAATTGTATAAAGATGGTTTTATTTACCAACTTAGAGAAGGGCTTCTCAACAATTCTTCCACTGTCCACTGAAAGAAGCGATGATAACTTCTAAGACAAGGCATTTAACATTGAGGTTCAAAACAAAGATGCCCTATTAGGAACACTCAGAAAAATCTATTAAATGATATTCTCCAAGTCAGCCAAGAGTCACTACCAAAATAAAGTTACTTATACCTCCCAGAATAACTCATATTTTCCCAGCACAAACTTACTACATCCTGTGCTCCATTCTTTTAATTTCATATTTTTATAGCTATGACTCTTATTGATGACATGGCGCAAACTGATTAGGAACTTAAATGCTGTCATTTATCATTTTCATATCTAATTCCCCAGTACAGTTACTTTTGAGACCCCTGTCCAAAAAAAGAAAATTAGCACAATTTAATTAGTGACCTATATTTGGACAAACTGTCTTCAAGAATGCTTACTTGATCAGGTAAATCAATGTTTACTCCTTTCAGGCTATTTTTTTTTTTAACTCTCAGCAGTTAAGGACTATTGCTAAATCAACAAATGAAACAACTACACTAGAATGAGTTGACTATTATTGTGGTAGAGGACATTTCTCCTCATTACGGTTGAAAGAGTTTGTAAAGTAATATGAGAGGGAATTCTTGAGTGAATGGGAGATACTTTCAATTGCTCAGGCTTTTTGCACTCATTTTGCGCTTTTTTTCCCACAAGTTGGTAATATTCTAAGCAAAATCAACTCTGAGGTTTCCTGCTACTGATTTTTTGAGAACACAGAAAGTAATGTTCATCAGATAAAGCATTATGGGGTAAAGGTATAAAGTTGTACTTCACCACCATTTTATAGCTTAACTAGATACAGGTAAAATATTAAAAAAATAGAAGATGATGATTCAAAGAAAAATTTTGGACAAATGATTCTTTGTCCAATGATTCTTTCCTTGAAGAAGAGAATTAATTAAATAATTAGTAAGAGAAATTTTTAACTAAAAATTAAATATCATATTACTCCCAATACAATATCTATCTTTATTGCTTTTATTGAAGCTTTCAATATTTATCTTATTTGACAAAACTGTTAATTTATTGCCATGTTCAAGGTTTTCCCCCTCCACTGAGTCCTCTATAGAGAAGTCTTCCAAAAATAAAATCTGATTTTACCACACTTGACATTTTTAAAAGATTTCAAAGACGCATTTGAAAAATCAAAATCCAAATTTATAGCCTGTTACTCAGACACTTCACAACCCAGCAGTATTATATCTTTGGACAATCTCCAAAGATGTCCCCACCACTGACACCAACCCACATTCTTCATTCTATCAAGCCAAAATTGTCATCTTTCACTGGAAGAAAAGTATGCCTTTTCCAACTCCAAGACTGCCACAGGAAAAGGACCAGGGTGAGAAGTGCAGGGCACTTGCTTCAAGCACAAAGCTATAATGGGCACCAAAAAACTTAGGAATCAAAACAAATATTTTATAGCGATATTTTAAAAAAATAATCGATACAAAAATGCTTAATGAACACAATATCAAAATTTAAAATAAAGATGGTATTTATCCTGCCTGAATTTCATTCTGCTCAGGAAAGCCTTATTTATATTTAAAGACTAATTTAAAATGTTATTTCTCTGAGGGTATTCTCACACCTTCCTAGAGGATGACACTCTTACTTTTCTCTACCCCTAACTCTACTGCCGTGGAATTCTTCTCCAACTGGTGTTGTGCTTATGTCTCCACTTACATACCATCTCCAGTGAACTGTGAGAATTTCTGAGCCTTCTCTGTATCCCAGTGATTGATACATATTAGGAGTTCTATAAATACCTGCTATAACACAGGTTATAGTAGGTAGAGAGACACACAAAATTTATAGTCAAAACCAGAAATTTTAATTCCACCTCAACTACTCATATATTTAATAATTTTATTATACTGGGCATATCTCTGAGCATTAGTTTACCTATCTTTGGAATGGGAATAACTTTACTTTCATAGGACTTTTGTAAGCTAGGTATTTATTAAGTTTTTTGAAAGAGAGTTCAAATAAAGAGAATAGACGTTTATTCATTAATTTGAAGTGATGAAGGTGAAACAAGAGAAAGGAAAATGTGGTTTGCCCAGTTGAAAGAACTACATATTTGAAACAGAGGGTAGAAAGGCATTAAATACACTGTTTGGGAAACTGCAAGTGGTTGGATTGGCCCACGTAAAGAGTGACTGAATATCCGAGGATGAGACGGGAAACAAAGTAGGCAGAATGCAGATCCTGGGTGAGGCTCTTGTCTGATATTCCATCCAAGACTACATGGCATAACTGTGTTAACCTTGAATTAACAAGAATGAGTTTCTGCCAAAATTGTAAATGGGGTTCATGAGCTAAGTTGAGTTTAGCAATGGAGAAAAAAAGTAAATTAAGCTATCATACATTCTAGTTTGTGTCTATTTCAAATGCACAACAGAATAAGATTTTAAGAAGAACATGTAATAGGGATAGAAACAAATCAATGAGATATAGGGGAAGTAAAAGATATAGGTTTTGGCAGCAGACTGCAACAGGGCAGTAAGATTATTGAGAGTGAAGTATTTAGGTTAGAAGTATGTCACAAGTAGGCATAATGCATAAACAGAAACACTAGCATTTTAAATTTTCCTAATATAAAATGGGCACCAAATTACCCAGGTTTGGTGCTAGTCTCTTTCCTTAAAACACCAGCTCTGTAGTTTTATTTAAACAATCTTATATTTCAAATGTTGTCTTTCTTATCTTCTTGCACATAGCAAGTAAACAGAAAGAGGGGAGGAGGGAGGGAGGAAAGAAAGAAGGAAGAAAGGAAGGAAGAGGTTAGGGATGAAGGAAGAAAAGGCAATGATACTATACAGTTTGCACTATCTTCAGTATCTCAGAGAAGACAAATAGCCTTGATGAAAAGCATTTTCCAAGCAAAAGGCAAATGTATGAAATATATATTTTAAAACAGGATATCACTAATCCAGCAAATCTTGCTTTTGGAAAGAAAGCACATTAACACCACTTGTCTCTCAATCCCCACATTGGCTTCACAGTGGGAAGGTTTATCGGCCTGGATCTTGAGGGAACAGAGATGACATAATCAGAAGGAGTGACTGGAAAAGGTTTAGTGAAAGGGTATCTACAAAGGTGTGGATAGATTAATGGAAACCAAGAAGTAATGATGAAGCACCCCAAGACTAGCAACACTGAGAAGCTATTATCAACTCTAGGCCTAAAGCGGTAAGAGGGAGCAGTTACCAGAACTTAGAGTAAGCTGTATCTACAGCTCTAGGAAAGGGCCATTGAACAGCTGTGACTTTTAGGAGTACAGTCATTGTCAACTGTCAAGCTGCAGGACAGGAACCAAACTCACTTCCTAGTCTCTAACCTCCTGCTAATGTGTCCCACTGACTAACTCCAAAGGAAGCCAGAAGGCAACAGAGACCAGCCTGAGACACAGTGCAGGGGTGAAGAGTGGAGATTATCATGGTGGGGGAAAATGCAGAATATGAAGCTCCAATAGCAGACACCCTTTTCACACATCTGTGTACAGACGTCCCACCTATCACCTCTACTCAGCACCAGGTACAATGCTTTGCACATAGTGGACCTTCAGTTAATGAATGAAAAAAAATGACATATCCACTCTTAGCAAGGATTAGAATAAGCTAGTGAGAAAAGATGAGAAGACAGGAGAGAAGCAAAGCACATCTAAGCTCAGCTTCCTTGGGTCCTATTTCCATTTTTACAAATCTCTAAAAAATCCAGGGAGAGAGAAAGCGAGGGACCAGATGGAAGTAAGAGAAGACTTTTGTGTGTGTGTGTCTTTTTAGCGCCACACTCACAGCATATGGAGGAGGTTCCCAGGCTGGGGTTGAACTGGAGTTGTAGCTGCTGCACCTACACCACAGCCACAGCAACAAGGGATCCAAGCGTCGTCTGCAACCTACACCACAGCTCACAGCAATGATGGATCCTTAACCCAATGAGCGAGGTCTAGGAAGGAACCCTCGTCCTCATGAATGCTAGTCAGATTCGTTTCTGCTAATAAGCTATGATGGGAACTCTAGAAGAGACATTTTTCATATTTTTTTAAGGACACACCTGGGACAACGTGCATTCTCTAGCCTCCCATGTGGGGAAAAACACTGTAGGGAGATGATCTTCCAAATGTGTTCATTCTGACATCACACCTATATTTTGTTTTATCCCCCTTCACCCATGGAATACCCTCTCCAGTCCTCTCCATTAATCTTCACTGAATATTCTCTTCAGGTCATGCAATTTTTCTGTAATTCTATTCCTGTTGTATTTCAGTACACTGTGTATTTTCTTAAAATGGTCTTCTTGGTTTTTAGGGCTGTACACTCTGAAATTATGCCAAAAAAGAAGGAAAAGATATAATATAAATTCAAAATATACTACATGACAAATGTTTTATAAGTGCCATCTCTTTATTTTACACAATTATCCAGCAATACAGATATTGTCAATCCCTGCTCATAGATGAAGAAACTGAAGACAATCAATTTTCTCAAAGCTATGTAATAAAGCCAAGATTTTATATACCTTATTCTTGGCCAAAAAAGTCACAGACTCCCACCATCTCACACTTCCCAGCATTCACCACTTTTGGTAGGTTAACAGCCCCAATTCTTTATAACCCACACTGCATATCCATGGACTTTGCCATATAACTTCACAGCTCCTTTCATTAAAGAGGGGTGATACACCCCACCCCCTCATCTTGAACCCAGCCCTTTGACTTCATCCATAGAATATTACCAACACGACCTAATCAAAACCTTGGAAAGAGCTAGCGCTATTGGCTTGCTCTCTCGTTCCTCTGTCATTGCCATGAGAACACATCCAAGTTGGCCCACTGATGCCAGGAGAAAAATGAGAGACACAGTGAGGAAAGCCAAATTAAAAGCAAGCCCAGCCTAGCTCAGCTGACTTCTGGATCTGTGAACAGAAGCAATCTTAGGAGAGCTACCCACCAAGCAGCTCTTGGTAGCCAATCCTCAGCTGACCTACAGAATAAATGGTTACTGTCAGCAACAACAAAAACTGATTTCAAAATGTCTGGTCTTCCACTACACCACTAACTTGATCCCATGACTTCAGAAGCACTGACCTCTTTGAACCTCAATTCTCCCTTGTAAAAGTAGGAACTAAACTTCTCTTACAAGGATCTCCAAGGCCTCTAAATTATAATGTTCCATGATTTTATTTTAATTTTATTTATAGGACATTCTATTATTCCTTTTTTTTCTCTTTATTCTTCTACTTGAATGATAATGCAATGCTATATAACAATACCATTTATTTATTCATTTGACAGACTTATTATATGCCAAGCATAAGACAAAGCCCTGTCAACGTAAGCTTATAATTAAGTAAATAAACATTAATTAAGACAAATACTTATATAAAAAACACATCTCAAAAACTTTTCAATATAAAGAGTCCCCTGGTGACCTAGGGATTAAAGTTTCAGTACTGTCACTTCTGTGGCATGGGTTCACTCCCAGGTCCGGGAACTTCCATGTGCAAAGGGCATGGCCAAAAAAAATTTTTTTCCATATCAAAGTTATTGCTTTTACTCATAGTTAGACAATTATGTTGTATCCAGACTCTAATTTTTTGGAGAAAATAACTTTATTCTAAAAGTGAAGAGATGAATGGATAAATAAGATGTGGATGAAATACTACTCATTCATAAAAAGAGTGAAACAATGCCATTTTAGCAACATGTATGGATCTAGAGATTATCTTACTAAGTGAAGTAAGTCTGAAAGAGAAAGCCAAATATCATTTGTCAAATATACATGGAATCTAAAATATGATACAAATGAATTTACTTAGAAAACTTAAAAAAAGAAAAAAGAAGAAAATTGAAACAGACTCCCAGATATGAAAGAAAAAAAAAAAACTTATGGTTACTAGAGGGGAAAGTCAGGTTGGGGCGAGGGGGGGTATAAATTAGAAGTTTAGGATTAGCAGGTACACATTACTGTATATAAAATATATGAACAACAAATCCAACTGTATAGCACAGGTAAGTTATTCAATATCTTGTAACAAACCATAATGGAAAAGAATATGAAAAAGAATACATATACATATTTGTATAACAGAATCAATTTACTATACACAGAAATTGACACAACATTGCAAATCAACTATACTTGAGTAAAAATAAAGTAAAATAGGAGTTCCTGTCGTGGCTCAGTGGTTAACAAATCTGACTAGGAACCATGAGGTTGCGGTTCAATCCCTGGCCATTCTCAGTGGGTTAAGGATCCGGCGTTGCTGTGAGCTGTGGTGTAGGTTGCAGACGCAGCTCGGATCCCGCGTTGCTGTGGCTGTGGTGTAGGCCGACGACTACAGCTCCTGTTAGACCCCTAGCCTGGAAACCTCCACATGCCGCGGTGCGGCCCTAGAAAAAGCAAATAAATAAAATAAAAATAAAAAATAAATAAAAGAAGATTCAGTGAGCAAATAATCATCTTTAAACTATTATTAATTTTCCTCCTTGAAAGAGCTATGCTAACCTACCAACCAAAAGATCTACTACATCTGCTTAGCAGCTAGTTTTCTACCTATCTAGTTCTCAAGAAACTCCACAGCTTTTCTCGATGTTAAAGTGGAGCCAAGGATGCATGAGTCATAGGAACACACCTTATGATAAGGTGCAGTTATGGAGTGAATTGTGTCCCCTCCAAAAAAGATACGATGGAGACTTAATCCCCAGTACCTCAAAATGTAACCTTATTCAGAGATAGGGTCTTTAAGAAGTAATCAAATTAAAATGAGATCCTAAGAGTAGGCTCTAATCCAATATGACTGATGTAATAATAAAAGGGGAAATTGGGACACAGAGACAGACATGCATAAGGGAGACAACCATCTACAAGCCAAGGAGAGAGGTCTGGAAATAATCCTTCCCTCACAGATCTCAAGAACAATCTTCCTCACACCTTGATTTTGGATATCTAGGCTCCAAAAATGTGAAACAATAAATATCTGTTATTTAGGCCTCTCTAACTGTGATATTTTGTTATGGTAGCTGTAGCAAACTAATATAGGTGTCTTGTTGTATACTTACCAAAGTTAATCTCACTCTAACCACAAGGAGACCGACTGAATAAAAAAAAAAAAAAACTAGTTGTAAATTTGAAGACTGTGCTTGCCTTTAAGCAAGGCACTTTCTCTATAATTAGAGAAGTGCATCTGTTTCTATGACACTGCAGTTTCAGTGGTATTTGAGCAATGATAAAAATACAGTTGATGCTTTGCAATTGAGGTGTCACCAAAAAAAAGTAGATGGATGTCCTTTTTTTTTTGATCTGCATTTTAATGATTTTTTCCCATTATAACTGGTTTACATTGTTCTGTCAATTTCTAACTTACAGCAAAGTGACCTAGTCACACATACACATACGTATACATTCCTTTTTCTCACATTATCATGCTCAATCATAAGTGACTAGATATAGTTCTCAGTGCTATACCGCAATATCTCATTGCTTATTCATTCCAAAGGCAATAGTTTGCATCTATTAACCCCAAATTCCCAGTCCATCCCACTCCCTCCCCCTTCCCCTTGTATGTCCATTTTATAACCTACTTTTGAAGAATAAGAATTTTCGTATCATCTTAAATGTATAATTCCAAATTCACAGAAGTCAAAACCATAAAAATGACTTTGGAATTTTTTGTAATTATCTGTTCACTTAATTTCTAATTCTGAAGCTGTGGCATATGTGCTGGGGAAATAAACTGTTAATATGAAAACAGAAGTTTCTAGTTTTAATGTATATTTATTTAAATTCTAGCATTGGCAATAGTTTTGCTTTGAACAGCTCTACCAAAGTAAATCCATCAGTTCTGAAGTTAGATTTCTACATGTTAATTTCAAACGAAGAACAAACTGGAAATTGTTTTTCTCACAATCTCATGAATACATAAATGACTCTAGAAAAGTTAATATTTACTTGCCGTCTTCATAAACATTCCCATCATTTCCAGATGGCTTTAATATCTGAGTCTCTCAATATGTAACTTAAACATACTATCTTCCCCACAGACTTGCTCTTCTTCCTGACTTGTGCATTTCTGCTAATGATAGCACCATTTGTTCGATTGCCCAGGCAAGAATTTAACTATTCTAGATACCCTTCTGTATTAGTCAAGATACTCCAGAGAAACAGAACCAATAAGATATAGGAAGAGATTTATTATGAGGGATTGGCTCATGCAGATATTGAGACTGAGAAGTCCCACAACCACTGGAGGCCCAGGAAAGTCTGTGGTGTAGGTCCAATTCAAACACAAAGATCTGAGAAGCAAGACAGCCGGCAGTCCTAGCCCAAGTCCTAGCCCAAGTCTCAAGGCCTGAGGATCAGGAGCACAAATGTCCAAGGGCAGGAGAAGATGAATTTTCTAGGTCAAGCAAAAAGCAAATTTGCTCTTCCTTAGCCTATTTGTTTTATATAATCTTCCATTGATTAGGATGATGCCTGCCCACATTGGTGAGGACAATCTTCTATACTCAGTCTACTGATTCACGTACTACTCTCTTCTAGAAATATCCTCTTACACATACCCAGAAATAATGTTCTACCAGCTATCTGGGCATCTCTTAGCCCAGTCAAGTTAATACATAACATTAATCATCACACTTTCACTTCCTCTATATCCAGTTAATTATCAATCCCATAGATTCTATACTTGTACTTTGTTTGCCACACTACTACCTCACTTCAGTTGCACTTACTCATCCTATTAAAAGTAGCCTGTTAAATATATCTTTTTCCTACTCCTAGTTACTGTTTTTCACATTCACCTCAGTCTTCCTTTTTTCCCACACTTTTCTTTACAACTTCTTTTTACTCAGAACTGCCTCTATCTCCTATCTCTTCCATTCTTCAAAGCCATTCAAGTTTTTCTGAAATCTGATACAGCCACACAATCTCCTGTTCCAAATACTTAGGTCCAATGGATTTCTGAATTTAGAATTTTTTGGAGTTTATACAGAAATATGAGCCCATACCATTTCTTACATAACATTCCCAGTGGTGCCTGATCAGTCTCCTGAGATCAAACATACCCATTTGTGTGCAATAAAACATAAATAAAATCACTCTAAGTGGGATAAATACATACTATAAATAGCTTCATGTCACTTAAAGTCAGAATTTGTGATCAAAATAAGCAAAAGCTTATTTTTGGAAAACTCAAGTTTTTAGAGCTTTATAGATTTTGGAATTGTAGATAAAGATGCTGTGGGGTTTTTTCCTTATACTTAAAATGCTTACAGATATGCTAATTTCTACTTGGTTTACATTTGTTCAGACCTATCATCTAAGGAGAACATACCATGAGCCAGGCACTATACTAAATATTTTACACACATGCATCAAATAAAGAACCTACCTACCAGGAAAACTAGAAACCACGTCAAGAATTTACAACAAAGGGAGTTCCCTTCGTGGCTCAGTGGTTAACGAATCCGACTAAGAACCATGAGGTTGCAGGTTCGATCCCTGGCCTTGCTCAGTGGGTTAAGGATCCAGCGTTGCCGTGAGCTGTGGTGAAGGTTGCAGACGCGGCTTGGATCCTGCCTTGCTGTGGCTGTCGCGAAGGCCAGCAGCTACAGCTCCTGTTAGACCCCTAGCCTGAGAACCTCCATATGCCACGGGTGCAGCTCTACATAAAGACAAAAAAAAAAAAAAAGAATTTACAACAAAGAAATTAATTCAAGGAATTGGTCATACCAATGATGGGAGGAACTGAGAATCAAACAGGGAAAACTGAAGTAAGCCAGAGAGCAGTAATGGCATTTAGCCACTATAACCTCTAGGATAGAGAGAGAAAGGGAAGAGGGAGCTCAGAGGCTGGGGACACCTGAAGGAAGTAGGAAGGGTGAGTCTGTCTTGAAGGAGCTGGTGCCATGGAGAAGATGTAGCTGTTGCCCAAGAATATCCCTAAAGTAGAGGGTGGGAAAAAAATGCCCTGCCTTCTCCCTTCTTTCCATCTCCTCAATCTTCCACCAGCCAGAAGTCCTGTTATTGACACAGGAGCCTGGGGAATGCAGTTTTGGAGGAATCAGCCACTCTGTGATATGAAGTAGAGCTGGGGAATGGCAAGGAATGGATGTGAACACAAACAATACCCAAACCAGCCTGACACGTTATGTTCCTTAACTCTTACACCTCTATAAGGAAGGCACTATTATCTTTTACAAATAAAGAATCTGAGAATCAAAGAGATTAAGAACTTGCACAGCTAGTTAGCAGTGGAACCACAATAGCAACCCAGTTCCATACCCAGAACCTCTCCTCCTAAACATCACCATGTCCTAGAACTTAAAGATTCTCTTAAGTGTTTATTTATTGAGCACTTTCTAAGGAGAGTCTGGAGGTACAAATATGAACAAAAGCCTGAAGCGGGAACACTACTCAACACTATTCAGCTCAACGATATTTCAGAGAGCAGAAAAAAACAACAGTTGACCCTCCATAATTTTGGCAGTAGTTCCAAAGAAGAGCACATTCATTTAGACATAATGTTGACTTCTTATTATGTGTATGAAAAATTTCCAGATAAATAGCAATAACTTCTGGGAGGAGCATAGTAATTCCTCACTTAAAGGCCTGCATTAGTTTATGGGTAGATATTTTAAAAATCTTATTTACTATCTATAAAATACAAGTGTGAGAATGAATACAATTTAGGAAGGTCAAACAAGCCCTCCTCAAATCCCCTGAAGTCTAATTTCTTTCTCTTTACAATAGAAGAAGGGGAAGAAAGAATACCAATGAGGAAAAGAACTGATTAAAAAATAGACAAACTTCTTGAGCTAGGTAACATATATATAATGAAAAAAGATAGAAAGAAATCTTATTACTACATGACCCACCATTATATGGCATTTTCTAGGAATTTACTATCATACTATATGGTCCAAAATTTAAAGATATATAAACATGTAGAAGACTTGTTTTGACTACTTTTATCATGGTCTAGCAACTGTCAGGGGGCTATAATTCAACTAATATTAAGAATGCTCAAGTGTGACTCTTTCTTTTCTTCCCTCTTCTTTCCCAGAGGTCCTTTGCCTTTTCCTGACACTTAAGTGTCATGGAAAGGTAGAGCAAAGAGCAGAAATCCATTGTCCTTCACAAGTCAGCATTATTTAAAGGGAAAAAGAAAGTGTGCAACCTCTGTGGCTGCAAAACTATATTGCCTTATTTGTTGCATTTTTTACAACCATCGGCAAAAGTACTATTTCACCTACATACTGCTTTTCTTTGAGGGCATAACTCCTTTGTTAAAAATTCTATCAAAATTCTTTTTCTGACTCTGGCAGTTTTGCAGTTTGACTGAAAATATGAAATGAAAAACCTTAAAAGTTTTAATTCGAAGCCATTCCATGCTTCAATTAAAAATCTAAGGAACTTGGAAGTTCCTGTTGTGACTCCACAAGTTAAGAACCTGCCTACAATCTGTTAAGATGCAGGTTCAATCCCTGGCCTTGCTCAGTGGGTTAAGGAGCTGGCTTTGCTGCAAGCTGCTGCATAGGTCATAGATGTGGCTCAGAACCATGTTATCGTGGCTCTGGCATCAGCCAGAGGCTGCAGGTCCGGTTAACCTTGAGCCAAGGTTAACTTTCATATACCACAAGAGCGGCCATAAAAAGAATTTTTTAAAAAATCTAAAGAACTGGAGTTCCTGCTGTGGTGCAATAGGATTGGCAGCACTGAGAGGTAGGTTAGGTCTTTGGCCAAGTTCAGCGGGTTAAAAAATCTGGTATCACTGCAGCTGCAGTATAGATTCCAACCTGGCTTGGGAAATCTATATGCCATGGTGGAGCCAAAAAAGAGGGAAAAAATGGAAAGAGCAGAAGCTTCAGCAAATAATAAAGTATTTCTTAAAAAAAATCTAGGGAAATATTTCCAGTTTAGCAGGATAGAAAAAAAAATAAACATACACCTTCCTGTAATCCTCATTCAAAAACTATCATTCCTATTCAAAGTCAATAATACATCATTTCTTAAATCACCTGAGAGAAGAAACTAATTTTGTTCATCAACTATGTTACAGATTTGGGGTATTGGTCTATGATTTCATTTCCCTAAGCAAGTGGTGTTTAATTTATAGTGGATTAAAATCTTGAATAGGCAGGCTACTGGGTCTATAAGGATTCCTGTGGAGACTCAGAGTATAGGTTAAGCTGTCCAGAAATCCAATAAAAACAATTTGAAAAGTCAAAAACATAATCACCTCACAAGGTTTAACACTAGATATTCAATGAACATTTGTGAATTGTTTTTTTTAAACAGAAATGAAAACAAATCTTTGACAAAGGGTGACTTTTTTGTAGCAGGGAACTGGATCTGTTACCTGTCCTCAAACTCTAGGAACACTCAAGAGTCATCTGTGACTATAAATTGCCTTAGACCAAAGACTATTTTACTCTTGAGTTCCTTCAGAACTCTTGGATGAATTCCCTCCAGTTCCAGCTTTTTATTTGCATCTACTTTGTCATTAGGTTTAGAACGTACTGTGTCTTTGTCACTATTTGTTCTAGCACCTCTGACCTTTCAGCTTCAAGCTGGAATTTGGGAGGGAAAACCTTCTTAGCATCTTCCTTAGCAAAAAGTGAAGCACAAGATTGATTGGGCCTCGGCTTTTTATTTATTTATTTTTCCTCATTCCTAAAGACTCTTTCACTTCATCGTCACACTGTGCTATGCTGGATTAGGCTCTGAGAGAACTGAGAAAAATTTTATTTCCTATGTTCTTTGGGACCAAACTCCCAACCCCCAAGAGCCACTACTCTCTATCTCGCACAGCCCACTGTTCCATCCTCCTCTACGACAAGAAGCTTGGCACACTCATGTGAGCCTAGTCCCTCCTGCCCTAGAAGAAGTCAGTCTCATTTTACAAATTCTCACTGAGGGTGATAACGAGACCAGTACTCTGACATGGAATGTACTGTTCTTGATTGAGTCAAAAGGAGGGAAATCAGAAACTTGGATTGAAGCCCCAGATCTTCAGTTTGAGAGCAAGTTATTTGACCTGTCTTGACCTTCATTTCCTCATCTAAAAAAATAAGAATGGTTATAATAATGACCATTCTTGCTTGTAAAGAGAATAAAAGATGATAATAGCTAAGAAAAATGCCCATGAAGTGAATTTCAAGGCCCTAAGAAAGCTAACATTTAGATATTATTGTTGGATTCTATAAGGCACAAGCCTCATGATGCTCTTTAACCGAAGAGATAAATTAATGGTAATTTTTTAAAGTCTTTTAAGTTGGAGAGGCATTCATAGTGATATTACTGACTGGTTAACTGCCCTCCTGCCACCTCTCATCTCCATTATCCCTTCCATGTGGAGCATTTACAATCCACAAGAAGTCCATCTAAAGGACAGTGACTATTTAAAGATCCAAGTCCATGCTTGGGAATAGCAGTATTAATTCAAGTATGAATAATGTGGTTCTACTCCCACAGAATCTTTTTGGATAGAATTCCTCTCTTAATATCTCCAGATAAACCGACATTTTAGACCTTGGAAAAATCTCAAAATGGTCTGTTGTGCCAGGATTTTGAAATTAATCTCATTACGATTCTTATTTTCTACTATTTCAGTCACATACAATTCCAGAATGAAACATTACTTTTTCTTAGTAATTTCTTTAAGATATAAAAGTTCCTGTTGTGGCTCCATGGGTTAAAAACCCAACATGGTATCTGTGAGGACACAGGTTTGATCCCTGGCCTCACTCAGTGGATTAGGGATTGGGCATTGCCACAAACTGCAGCATAGGTAGTAGATATGGTTCAGATCCAGTTGCTGTGGCTGAGGCGTAGGCCGGCATCTGTAGCTCTGATTTGACCCCTAGCCTGGAAACTTCCATGTGCCATAGATATAGCATAAAGTAAAGACAGAGAGAGGGATACAAAACAGAGCATAATTTTCCAGGAATAGATTTTTTAAATTAAAAAAAAAAGATTAAAAGCATTTATTTATACTTGATGTCCATGCCTTTTCCTTTCTAGATTTACCTGGGGTATAGACAGAGGCTTCAGATAACCCATACACTTATACCTAAATTGTATAAAATTGTGTGTGCATGCATCTTTCGGGGGAAAGGGTTCTTACTCTTCCACAGTAATTCAGGCCTCAACTAAGGCCTATAAATTTTAAATTACTGCTCTATATGGTCCTTGACAGAAAACCAATCATAGTGGATATCTGCAAACTTAAGGCCTACTATTGAATTTTCTTTTACCTACCACAAGACTGCATGTCTTTTCTACAGTAACTGTAATATTTGTTTGCTGCCTTAGAAACAGCAAAAGGCCAGTGACTGGCACATCACTCGCTGCCCAGATGAAAGATAAATGCAAATGGATGAGTCCTGAATGTTACCCTTTGATCTCCCAGCTTGCTGGGGTATTTCTATGGAGTTTCCTTTGCAGGGCAATTTGGAAATTTCTTTTGAACAGCTTCATTTTTTCATTTTTACTGGATAAGAAATTACTCTGCATTCTGTTCAGCAAGGAACACATTATTCTGTCATTGCTGCATAGAAAGAGAAGCATTTTCTAAATGAATATCACATAGAAGAGAGATATAATTCTTGAAAGAAGTTTGGCTCAGTAAAATAAACAGAAAAAATAATCTGGAGAGATTTGTGAGGAACAAAGGCTTTTGGTCATGCAGCACTCGGAGACTCGAGAGCAAACTCCTTCCTATAGTTACTGACATTCATGTTTTGTTTACATAAGACATTTAGAGAGATAAAAAATATCAGAGCATTGTGGATGCCTCTGAATACACAGAAGAAATATACACACCTCTCTGGTCATATAAGTTATTCTCTGAGTGTATATTAGCCCCATCTAGGGTACCATTGACTGGTTCATTGCTTTTTTTCTTTTTTGGGGGGCCGTGGGTACAGCATATGGAAGTTCTCAGGCTAGGGGTCCAATTGGACCTGCAGATGACAGACTATGCCACAGCCACAGCAATGCCAGATACCAGCTGAGTCTGTGAACTACACCACAGCTAGCAGCAACGCTAGGTCCTTAACCCAGCCCTAAACTCACTGAGTGAGGCCAGAGATCAACCCTTCAACCTCATGGATACTAGTAGGGTTCGTAACCCACTGAGCTACCATGGGAACTCCCTGTTAACACTTTCAGATTAAAGAATCTCCAGATTTAGATAATATGTCTGAATAGCATACACCATGCGCTGCTGACTCTTTTGACAAAATCAGAAGTATAAATAGTGACTGATGTGTAGCACAAGCACATATTTATTGCCTGTTTTCTGCCTTCTACATGCCTTCAAGAGCAAGCAACACGATTAATTAAACATAATCAGCAGTTCTCGTCATGGCTCAGCAGAAATGAATCTGACTAGTATGCATGAGGACGCAGGTTCAATCCCTGGCCTCACTCAGTGGGTTAAGGATCCAGCGTTGCCGTGAGCTGTGGTGTAGGTCACAGATGCAGCTCGGATCTGGCATTGCTGTGGCTGTGGCATAGACTGGAAGCTATAGTTCCAATTGGACCCCTAGCCTGGGAACCTCCATATGCCACAGGTACAGCCCTAAAAAATCCAAAAACAAACAAACCAAAAAACACATAATCAACCTGAGTCAAACAGATCTCCTCTTTTCCTCCAAAAAAACTCTAAAGTGAACTTCTATTCAACAGCATCTCTTACACTGAGACTCAAAAGTTTCTCCGAACCGTCCAGAAGTGCTAGAATTTTATGTGGAGAACTATATACAACCCTACAGGACTTCAGGAGGTAGAGGACAAACAACAAAGATATGAAGGCTGGTGAGGGAAGGAAATAAAGAATATTTGTTCAATTAACAGGTGAGAAGAGGTACGTCTATCAGCAAAGAACTGACAAGTCAAGCATGAAACTTAAGCTGCAGTTTAAGATGTTTTAGGAAATCTTTTCCCATTCTTCCTCTCCCTACTCCACCCCCATCTCCCATCCAAATTCAAATTCACAGTCCCTTACTGGAAACTCGAGAGGCCAGCTGGAATTCGGAATTCTAAATTCTTTGGATTTCGGAAAGTTAATAGAGTGCATATGCCTTATATAACACCCCATCTTGGGGTCTGAGGGAGCACTCCACTATCATATACATTAAATGTATGAACAGTCACCCTAAATATGAAAACAAAGACTATGTTGTACTGTTATCTGTATTATAGTTCAGGTTAACAAATTATTTTCCCAAAGTAGAATACCGCTATGTTTATTCATCCTAGGGAGTCTTTCTCTCCTCTCACACCTATGCCTTCCCCAAAAAAATTACTAGTTGCTTGAATGATCCCAAGTTCTCCAAGTTTAATTTTAGTACTTGAATAAAAAGCAGTCAAGCTTTAATCCAACATAGAGTAGGAAATCTCCTGCTCTGCCCTCATGCCATATCTCCAAGCCTTCTTTGATTTGTCCTTTCTGTTGGATTCCCATCTCATATGTGTCTTCTGATGGCTGTTTTATTTCCTCCATCTTATTAACACAACTGTGGAACACAGCCCCTTTTCTTTTGAGTGTGTAATGTAACCAAAGCAAAGTGGGGATATTGAGGAAGAAAGGAATACAGATGTTGAGGCTGTGGAATGAATGAGATTTGGCTTCATTAGGCTGCTGGAAATGAGAGAGAGACATTATGTTCCTGGCCTAGATGAATACTTAAGAAATGGTATTCCTGCCAGTATAGAATAAAAAGAAGTTTCACTAAAAATATCTTACATAAAATAACAGCATTTCACTGAAGACAGAGGGATAATGGAGAGGGTGATATATCTTGGCATAACACAAAAAATGAATTAAAATCTTTAACTTAATAACCCTCATCCACTCTAACCACTTAGAACTTTGATGCTGGGTTCACTGTATCTTTGCTACCCAACACAGTAACCACTAGCCACATGTGGCCACTGAAATCTTGAAATTTGGCTGGTCCAAACTGGGCATGCTGTTAATGTAAAATATATTACCAAAATTAATTTCTCCTATTTATTTTTCTTTCTAAACATTGCTGCTATAAAATTTCAAATTACATATCTATATGACACATTTTAATGGACAGTGCTGATCTAGGTCTTTCTCATGTTTTTCTCCCTCTTAAGTCTCTTTCTGTATCTCTCTTGATCTTTTTTTACAGAATCTCAAAAGTTCTCCCATTCAGTACTAAGCAAGCAGCACAGTTCCCTCCCAATCTCATCCATCCTACTTTGGCTAAGCTCACATGAGAACGAGGGAGGAGAGGTAAGGAAAGACAGTTTCCCATGTCATTCTCAGGGTGACTATTAGGATACTTATTAAATAGATGAATTCTGCTATTGGCTGTAAAATATTAAAATACTCTACTATAAATATGCATAGAAAAATATATTTAGCCAACTTTAATTCTGAAGACTCTATTAGAATATGAGCAACCAGAAATTCTTGACCATATGCCCCTTGGTTGAACTGACATAAAAAGTCCTGAATGGTGCCTTTGAGCCTCAGAGGGTCTAGGAACAAGACTGGGAAGGAAAGTAAAAGAAAGCTGACGTCCTTTAGGAGAACTTCATCCACAGTATGGCAAGGCCTGATGAAACAAGTCCTCCTGTTATTAGAGAACTTCACCTCTTTGTTCACAATGAATCTGTATTGAGCACCTGCAAGAGTGGATCAATGTGAATGCTAAGCAGGGTACTCAGAACACCGCAGTTCTCTGGTGGCAACATTCTTCTACCCAGAACACCAAATGCCAATAAAGGAGTGCCTCATTTCTTTTCTTTTCTTTTTTTTTTTTTTTTTTTTGTCTTTTTGCCTTTACGTAAAGCTGCACCGGCGGCATATGGAGGTTCCCAGGCTAGGGGTCTAACAGGAGCTGTAGCCGCCAGCCTTCGCCACAGCCACAGCAACGCGGGGTCCAAGCCGCGTCTGCAACCTTCACCACAGCTCACGGCAACGCCGGATCCTTAACCCACTGAGCAAGGCCAGGGATCGAACCCACAACCTCATGGTTCTTAGTCGGATTTGTTAACTACTGAGCCACGAAGGGAACTCCATCTCATTTCTTCTATATCCATTCCTGAACTACATCACCTTCTGATAACATATCTTGATGGTTGAAAATGAATCATTAATAGTCACCTTTCCATTCGAGGAGAACAATAAAGATAAGATACTACAGATGTTAAAGTTCCACAAATTAGGCTAAAAGAACACACAAAAAAGAGAAAACTCCTTCCACAGCCTACTTTTATTTCCACAGCTAATAAAAATATCTTTCCTTTTTCTCTTGAAATCACCACCCTACTTTATATAATTTAAGAACTCAAGAAATGTGACAGAGTACTAATTACCTACTTCTTCCTTTATATAAAAAAGGTATAAGAATAAAAAGATCATTAAGTTCCAATAAACATTGGTAAGAGCTACCCAAAAATCACTGTTTTTTTTGAATTGTGGAGCAAATGACTTTATATTAACAGTTATTTGGACACTTTAATCAATGTATATGGCTTTTTTAAGGAGAGTTTTAAAAAGTTATTCTATGTACATTTATTTCACAAATGAAGAAAAATCACTCAATCACTAAAATCACTGAAGTTCACTTACATTCCCAGAAATACTAGTTATTCTCTCTTAATTAGTCAGAATTTCACATCTTTCAGATACTTTAAAAGTGCAAAAGCTCAAACGCACATTTAATAAACAGGAAAGATAATAGCTGATGCCATATAAGTACATCAGGTAAGACGTCATCCAGGGTACTTTATGTATACTGACTTCTTCAATTCTTACAACAACATTCAGAGGTAGATATTTTTATCCATATTTTCCAAATGAGGAAACTAAAGCACAGACAGATTAAGAAACTGGCGAAACATCAACAGGCTGTTAGTGGCAGAGCTTGGGTGATTGCAACCCAGTTAATTTGACTCCATGTCCTCAATTTTCAACCTTGTACTCTGCTTCTTAACAAAATAATACGGATAATAATAGATGACATTTGATGTCATTTATTTGTTTAATTAAAGGTGGTAAGACTGTCTGAAAACTGTATCTTACCAGCAAAAGTGAGTACAAATAGTTAACAAAGCAGACATCAAAATCAATAGGCCTTAAAAATGAACTCTAGGTACAAAGACCTAAAATATTCCATGTAAGCCAGTAATCCACCTCTGAACCTCACATGTAGCTGTACTGACACTAAAGCTGAAATAAAGAAAATTATGGTAAAGCTGAAAAATAACTCAAAAAAATGTGATAGAGTTGCTCCATGAAAACTAGTCTGTGATGGTGCAAAGGCGACTCATGCTACAGTCCACATGAGAAACTATGCAGATTGAAAGTGTCGGTAGGAAAGGGAAGGAGGAAAATGACAGGTGAAGTATATGGAACGTGAGTATACGTGACTTCGTTACTTATTAGATGTAAAAAGAGAAGGACAAAGTATTTGAGATGGTTGTTAAGGGACCTTGCTTGAATGACTTGATAAAAGTAGGATTATGTTTGCCTTTCATTAGTATATGGGAAGGAGAAGAAAAGGAAGGGTTAAAGGTATAGATGATGAATTCAGTTTGGGAAATGTTTGGCTTAGGTTATGAGTGGTACATTCATTTGAAAATGTCTTGGAAGTAACTGGAAAGGTGTGTCGGAAGCTTGGGAGACAAGTCTAAGTGGAAAAGGGAGTGGTCATCAGTATGTGCATTATAGTTTAAACCACTGGCATACTCACCCCAGCCACAGTGTTTCTAAAGGCAGCTTTCCTGAAGTTATTGTACTGAAATTCTTCTAAATATTCATTAAGTGCCTACTATAACTAAGGCACTATGATAAGCGCCATGAAAATTCAAAAAGATCTTGAGGCACATTTTAATTTTACACTCCCTCAAGAAATGTGCACTCAGAGTAAGAAGACTAACTTAAAATCAGGACAGAATATACAAAAACCATAATAGAAAGACAGGAGCTTTCAGTGGATGAAACAAGGCTTATCAGCTGGGGAAATCAGAGAATATGTGAGGAAGGAAATGGCATTTGACCAAAGCAAGATAAAAAAGGATGAGAAGGATGAAGTTGCAGCATGGAGGCAGAAGGAACCACTTTGTTAGTCAAGACTTAATCGCAGAGGACAGAATCCATAGTGGCTTCTTTAAACAGGAAGAGATAGCTAAAATTCCCATGTGTTAAAAGATTCACATAGTAACTGGGAAAACTAAGTAAATAAACTCTGGGCAAAGTTTACAGGAATAACTCCCAAGTTCCCATTGCAGGAATGAACTTACAAGACAGCCGCTTCGCCTACCACAACAAGGAGTAGCCACTTTCAAGGCCAGCCCCAGAATTATCCACCTCTACAACAATCTTCACCAGAAAAACAGACATGTCTTGCTCTTTTTCTTTTTATGCTCTTTTTCATGGCATAATTCAAGTCCAAATTCAAATCTCATGTAAGTTCACCTGACTGACCAGACCTAAATCACATGTGGCACCCTCATTATTATAGGAATCTGTGAGATGTAGTGTTTATCTTTCCAGTCTCTGAAATACAGGGACACACTAAAAGGAAGTTGGAAAAGATGTGGATAATACAATCTATATTTCTGCACATTGGACATTTTCAGAGACCTGTGATTAGGCTAGGAACCAATGACGATTCCACCAATTCATTTACTCATTCACTCAAAAAAATATTCTGTAGTTAGTGATGTGCCACTAATCAATATTAATTTTACATTTCTACCTTCACTCTAATTTTTATTCTCTGAAAACAGATCAATTAACCATTCAACTACAGTCTGTTACTATACTCTTATCATTTTCAATCTAAATAAAAATGACAATAACTTCTTGATGTTTACTGCTTTAAAATGCTAATTAAGGAGTTCCCGTCGTGGCGCAGTGGTTAACGAATCCGACTAGGAACCG